>JACBKR010005382.1:0-18654 GCA_014218235.1 Colocasia esculenta | reverse complement strand
ATTACTGGCACAAATCCATCAAGAAATGATCTCAGGATTTGCTCACTGACGTCAAGATTTGATCAAGTGGATGCTCGCCTCAACACTTTAGATGACGGCTTGACCACCTCTACTCCGCGAGAGATGGATCCGTCACCCTCCTCTGCTGGACATGACAATGCATAGAGGTCTCAGGGTCATTAGAGGTCACTAAGAGTCTAAGATGGGAATTAGTCTCACTTGTCTGTCGTCTTTTGCTTGTTCATGTTATTTCCCTTTCTTTGAGAGTCATGTAATGATTATCAAATGTACTGTGAAATTTCAATGATAAATCAATGAAAAATCAGTTCATGTTTATTGTCTCTAAATGTGCATGACTTGACTTTTGCATGTTGTCAAAAAGGGGGAGAACATCAATATGTGCATCAATTGAATGTTTTTGTCATCATCAAAAAGGGGGAGATTGTTGGGTTTTCCATATATCATGTTTTGATGATCACATTACATCCTTGAACATTGATTTAATGCAAAAATGATGTGCTAACTAACATGAAAAACACCATGAAAGTGATTGAGTTAAACATTGCTAAATCATACAATGTACATCACTACAATGTATTTGCATGTAGGTGCACAAGCATGAAAGATGGAGCATTGAAGAGGCATTGAAAGAGTGAGCAAAAGGCACAAAATATGTCAAAGAGGTGCATCTGTCGACAGATGAAGTGTACCTGTCGACAGATTCATACAGTCATTCCAAGATAGAACTCAGGTTTGCATCTCTGAGTGTATCTGTCGACAGATGCAATGTACCTGTCGACAGATACACACAGCAACCAGGACAGAGCTCAGGTTTCTACTCCTGAGTGCATCTGTCGACAGATGCAAACTGCCTGTCAACAGATACACTCAGAAACTCATTTCCTGAAACCCAGTTCTCAGCCTGAGTGCGCTTGTCGACAGATGAAAGTGCACCTGTCGACAGACGACGGAAACATGAGATTTGTGTTTCCAAATCCGGCCCCACTTGGATGTTTCCTTCCTCCACGACCCCCACCTTTACCTAACACTATATAAGCATCTTTTGGAGCCAAATTCGCAGAGAGCAGCCTCCCATCAAGAGCCTCCAAGGGACCAAGAGAAAAGACCCCAAATTGCTGCTCTGCTTCAACCTTCCGCCCAGATCATCGTGGATCACATCTATGCGGAGCTGAAGCCGGATCGTCGTCAATCCAACCTTCTACATCGATCAATCTACATCCAACGAAGTTTGAAGAGCGTTTGGACGATCCACGAGAAGAATTCCAACCGGATTGTTCCCTAATTCCTAACTCTTCTCCATTTCATAAGTTCCATTCCATCGTGTGTGTGTGTGGTGTGTTTCGAGCATTCCTTGTGCTTGATTCACGTACTTGTGGTTGTTATGATCGTGCTTCATCAGACAACATGTGTGTGGTTGAGTTGTAGTGTTGAATTCGCTCATAAGTAGTCGTTTCTGGCGTGTGTGTGTGGACGGTGGATGTAGGATACACGAGTTGTGTACTCCGAACCACCTTAAATCATCGTGTCCTGTGGTTTGTCGCGTTTTGCGATAGGATTGGTAGGCACGGGTTCATACGCACGTTTGATTCCCTGTTCTCATTTAAATCAACTCAAGCGGTCTCATACTTAATCGAATTCTAATCAAGTGTCTTTGAGATTGCTTGTAGCATCGAAAAGAACCCATCAATAGTTTAAAATTGCCGTAATCTATCAACCCCCCCTTCTAGATTACCGTATTGTGTATTTCCGCATAACCCTTCAAGTTCCCCCCATAATAGTTCATGTTACATGCACTTTTATTGAATAGATCTATTGCACACGAATTCTAATGGGTTTTTCTTGTGTATAAATCATCTTGGCAGGTGTTTGAAGGTTTAGAATGAAGTGAGGGTCCTGTCCCTTGGCCGGCTGAGGAGCAGGAACGAGAAGAACCCACAACTCTGTCCCTCTAAAGAGAAGGCGACAGACATCTGTCGCGTTCAAGAAGGCGCCAGTGCCCCTGTCGCGTTGAAAAGCGTCGCGACACCTCCATCGTCGCTTATCAGGTACGCCTTCCCTTCTCTTTTTTTCCAAGGTAGTCAGTCCTCCGCCCACATCTACGAGGATATTACACTCTGGTGGCGATCACAGTCAGTTCCTAATCCCTACAATCTTAATTTCAATTCAAAGGGGATACCAATCCCGTGATTACACCTTTTGGCGATCACGGTGGACAACTTGTGCCCATCACGCTCGTTCTTCCTTTCCTACCGTCCTTGTCATCTAACAGGTGTCATGTTGTCAGTTTTTCTTTGTTTTGTTCTTTTCCTTTTATGTTCGTTAGTGCTCTGCTGGTCCGGGTCAGAAGGCGACATTGGGTACGTCGCCATCAGGATAGCGACGCTTGATACGTCGTGATCAGGTTAGTATATGGTTTGCCTTGCCCGTTTTCTGTTTCTCTGCGAGTGGTGTTCTGAGAAGAACGCGACGGGGTGGCTGTCGCCACACAGGAGGCGACAGGGTGATAGTCGCATTCAGGTCAGTACCCTGGTCCTTGACTTTTTCTTGCAAATTCGGGTTTGCTTTCACATACTCCATCCAGATTTCATCACATCATGCCTTTTTCCATGTTCTTGAGAGATTGACAGTCTTGTATTTTATAGGATTGATTTATTGTTCGTGCATAATTAGGATTTAATCACTTTCTGTCCACTGCGAGAAGGAAAGCGACAGGACCTGTGTCGCGACCTTGGTCGCGACATTAATCTTGTCGCCTTCTTCCTCTGAGGGTGATTAGTCTTAATTCCTGTTTTGTTAGTATTATGTTAGAATTTTGCATGCACTCCGGTGCACATAGGATTTGCACACATCGCTCCATATTCATAGCATAGGTTTCCTCCTCAGCGATGTTTGCTCTCTCGGCCACATATTCCTTGTGTCCGACTAGAGCGCGCGCTTGAGGGCCTCCGTAAGTCCCCACTGACCGTGGATTCCCACACGGCCGCCGGGCGGTTGTACCGTCGCCACCTAGGATCGAGTCTAGCTTCATTTGGTAAGGTTGAGAGAATCCTAGTCCTGCCCGAAGTTGGAAGCCCCTCCCCTTTAGGAAACCCTTCTCATTTGGAGAGAACGTGCTAAAATCAAAATCATTAAAGGCAAACTTGAACCAAATAAAAGATCTCATCATTGCCAAAATTGCTTGCTTTGGGTGAGACTTTTTCTCTTTCCTTTTGTTTATAGGATTGTTTGCTTTAGGAAACAAGGATGTTGGCCCTTATGGTATGGCAGCAAGCTAACCTAGAAGGGGGGGGGAGGTGAATGGTTTTTCTGAAATCTGAAATAGAAACTTAAACACAGAAATAACACTTGAAGGTTTGGTTAGTTTAGTGTGATAAAGAGTAGCAGTGCGGAAGTAATAAACAATCACACAAATAACACGAGATTTATCCTGGTTCGGCCCTTCCCACATGGAAGTCCTACGTCCAGTCCCCAAGCAACCTCTTGGGATTTCACTAACCAAGGGTACAGTCCCCCTTAAGGACACTACAACACCAGCACCCCAGCTGGTCTTCTTCTCTTTCCCGGGCAAGAAGGCAACCCACTTCTCTTACAGGTAAAGAAGCCAACCTCCTGGTACAAACCCCAGTGCGGTTCTGCTAGACACTAACCCTAGCTAGGTTTACAACTGGTACAAACCCCAGTTTGGTTCAGCTAGACACAAACCCCTAGCTGGGGTATCTACTGTATACAGTCCTACAGCTGGACAAGGATCTTTCTTAGAAAGATCAGACTGAGAAGCTTTACAAGATAAACACTTGTGTAAAGCTCACAGTCCCAGACTCTCCCCAGATATACAATAAGCTCGGAGAGAAACAGAAGAGAGAAAAGAAAGCAATAGAGCTTGATTGCTTGAACGCTTGAGATGCTTGAAGGCTTGAGTGCTTCTTCTGGGCTCAGGCTCTTTCTCTCTTTCTTTGAGTGTATGTGTCGTTGAGGTTCTTCTCACAGTTGTACACTCCTTCAAAGATATTCAGGAAAAGGCTCTTGTCTCTTCTCCTTTTCTTCAGCTAAGCTTCTTCTTTTATATGAGCAATTTGAATGGATCCGTTGAAGAGATCCGTTGGATTTCTAGCCGTTGCTCATCTCCTCTTCATTTGTCTTAATCAGACTCTGACGGTCTTCGAGGTCTGTACACATAGAAGAAAGTGTTAGCATAAAAGAGTGTTTATGATAAACGATGCATAGTACTGTGCTTCTGCTAACATACTGAAAATAGTAGGTCAAATCTTTTTCTGACAAGATTATGCATGCAGCTTTTTGTGTCAGACAATATTTGACTTTTCAATGAGCGCCAAAAACACTTTCAAAATATTCAAGAGAAATTGTTGTTCATTTACAAGTAAATCGTTGCAAGATTATGAACAAATCGATGTGAAAGACAAGTCGTTATGATCATTGAAGAAATCGTTATGAGCATGACTTATGAAATCGTTATGCAAGCAAATCGTTATGATCTTCTGAAGAAATCGTTGTGATCACTTATGAAATCGATATGAAAGGCAAATTGTTATGATCACTGAAGAAGTCGATGTGATCACTTATGAAATCGCTATGAGGGCAAATCGATGTGGCTATAAAAGGAATCGTTCTGAGATCGATTTCTTAACAAATCGTTATGGCCACTTAGCGAATCGTTCTGAGATTGATTTCTTAACAAATTGTTACACGATATAAATCGATGTTTCACTTAACGAATCGTTACACGATCAAATCGTTGTTTCACTTAACGAATCGTTACACGATCAAATCGTTGGTAACTTATGAAGTCGTTGTTAGTGAAATCGATGTGGCACTTTGAATAGAAATCGATGTATATTAAATGAACATCGATTTAGCATTTTAGTGCGCCATATTGCATCAATGTGAGACTCAGCATTTTGCTATGAGATTGATGCGACACAGATGAAACAAAATATTCAATTTAAGTTACATCATAAATTTTATTATCACCAAAATACAAGAACAAATAGAGAGTGGTTCAACAATCTCCCCCTTTTTGGTGATGACAAAATTTATGAGAATTTTCTGACAAGAATATATATAAAGCATAGAGGTTTCAGAAAATTCATACAAACTCTCCCCCTTTTTGTCACTAACCAAAAAGGAAGGTTCTTACCATTGCATTCTCTCCCCTTTGTGAAAGAAATTCTTACCATTGAGGGGTTCAACAATGATTGACATAAATGAATAACTCCCCTTAGTCTGTGCTCCCCCTGAATGAGAGACTCCACCTGAATGAAACTTGTAAATAATTATTAGTAATGAAGACTAATTCAATTTTTGTGACTACTCTTTCTTCAGATGTGATTTGAATGAAGAGTTTGCAGTCACTCCTGCCTTGAGCATTCTTGGTTTTTGATGCTCCAAGGCTAACCTGCAAATACATTACTCAGAGGTAGGTACCCAATTCTTTTTGGGTCCTTGATGGTTAGATGCATGAAAATAACCTTTAGGAATCCAAACTAAGTGCCTTGTTGTGCAGGTGTTTACTGTGTGTCCTAATTTATTACAATGAGAACAACAATGAATATAATCTATTTTACAGTTCTTATTGTTTTTATGATGTCTGTTTAGGACATAATTTTTTAAAACATTTTCTTTTACAGGGGCCTTTTTCTGAGGCATCTTGGTTTCTTTTACAAATTTTGGTAATGGATATTTTTCAGGAATTATGACATGTTTTCCTTTTTCAGGAGGTATGTAACAAGCCCTGTTTGTTATTTCCAGATTTTGATCCGTTTAAGCATAGGGCTAAAGATGTTTTCCCTTAGTTAATTTTCTAACTGATTCTTTTAAATAAATATTTTCTTCAGTTAGAGTTTTAAATTTTTCTTCTAACTCTAATTTTTCATTGTCCTTATTTTTTAAATCTTCATTCAAAAGATAATATTATCTTTATTGTCCTTTAATTGTTTTTCTAGTTGCTCCAGTTCGGATTTAAGATCAGAATTGGTGTTTTCTAAGCAATAGTGTTGTTTTTCAGATCCTTTAATTCTTTTACAACATTTTTATGTTTTTCATATAGTTCATAAAGACTTCTTCTAAGTCTTCAGATTCTGATCCTGAGTCAGTGCAAGAGCTAAAAGATGCGTCATAATGTACCTCATCTAGTCCTACCATGAGGCTAGACTTACCTGCTCTTTCTCCGATTCTGAGCTTGATGATTCTGAGCTTGTGGCTCTTCATTTTCCCAAGAAGCCGCCATGGCTTTTCTTTTGAATTTTTTGTGCTTCTTTTTGGACTTTTCTGGTTGACCAGTCTTCTTTAGTTTAGGACAATCTGGTCTTAGATGTCCAGGTTTTGCATTCATAGCAGAGGTTTCTTTTTCTTTTCTCTCTTTCTTTTGAATCCTTCTTGATCCATTTTTCTTCTTCTTGAGAATTTTATGAAGCTTGGACAGTACTTCATCTACGTCACTGTCTTCAGAATCTGCATTTTTGGAACTAGAAGAAGAAGAAGAAGTGGAAGGAGCACTGCAACTTTAAGAGCATTAGTACATTTTTTCTTTGATGAGCTTTCAGATAGTCGCTCCATATTAATTTCATGTGCCATGAGGGAACCTATTAAGTTATCATAGAAAGTTTGGTTAAGTCATAGGCTTCTTCAATAGCAGTTACTTTAGGTGTCCATGAAAGAGTTAACGACCTAAGTATCTTTCTAACAGTTTCCTCATCAGAAAGATTTTTACCAAGAGAAATCAAACCAACTACTATGCTCGAAAATCTATTATACATCTGAGTGATATTTTCATTTGGAAGCATTTTAATTTTCATATTGTGAGACAAGAATATCTATCCTAGTTTGTTTTACTTTATCTGTTCCTTCATAAGTTATCTGCAGTTTATCCCATATTTCTTTAGCTGATTTACATGCAGATACTCTACTAAATTCTCTTTTGGATAAAGCACAACATAAGTAGTTCTTAGCTTTAAAGTTTAAAGATATTTACTTTTATCTGCTGCTGTAATGGCAGTAGTGCCTGGAATAGGAATAATAACATAATCACCTACCTCGATTACCTGCCATAGATCAAAGTCTGTGCCTCGAATGAAGCATTCCATTCTCATCTTCCAATATTGGTAGTCCTCTCCATCAAAGAATGGAGGTCTGGTGACTGATTGACCTTCAGCATATCCTTGAGCTGCCATGGATCTTTACTCTAAGATCGTTGGATCTTCTTTGAATGATCAGAGACCCGCTCGAACCACTTGTTGGCCCTTATGGTATGGCAGCAAGCTAACCTAGAAGGGGGGAGGTGAATAGGTTTTTCTGAAATCTGAAATAGAAACTTAAACACAGAAATTAACACTTGAAGTTTGGTTAGTTTAGTGTGATAAAGAGTAGCAGTGCGGAAGCAAATAACAATCACACAAATAACACAAGAGATTTATCCTGGTTCGGCCCTTCCCACATGGAAGTCCTACGTCCAGTCCCCAAGCAACCTCTTGGGATTTCACTAACCAAGGGTACAGTCCCCCTTAAGGACACTACAACACCCAGCACCCCAGCTGGTCTTCTTCTCTTTCCCGGGCAAGAAGGCAACCCACTTCTCTTACAGTAAAGAAGCCAACCTCCTGGTACAAACCCCAGTGCGGTTCTGCTAGACACTAACCCCTAGCTAGGTTTACAACTGGTACAAACCCCAGTTTGGTTCAGCTAGACACAAACCCCTAGCTGGGTTATCTACTGTATACAGTCCTACAGCTGGACAAGGATCTTTCTTAGAAAGATCAGACTGAGAAGCTTTACAAGATAAACACTTGTGTAAAGCTCACAGTCCCAGACTCTCCCCAGATATACAATAAGCTCGGAGAGAAACAGAAGAGAGAAAAGAAAGCAATAGAGCTTGATTGCTTGAACGCTTGAGATGCTTGAAGGCTTGAGTGCTTCTTCTGGGCTCAGGCTCTTTCTCTCTTTCTTTGAGTGTATGTGTCGTTGAGGTTCTTCTCACAGTTGTACACTCCTTCAAAGATATTCAGGAAAAGGCTCTTGTCTCTTCTCCTTTTTCTTCAGCTAAGCTTCTTCTTTTATATGAGCAATTTGAATGGATCCGTTGAAGAGATCCGTTGGATTTCTAGCCGTTGCTCATCTCCTCTTCATTTGTCTTAATCAGACTCTGACGGTCTTCGAGGTCTGTACACATAGAAAAAGTGTTAGCATAAAAGTGTTTATGATAAACGATGCATAGTACTGTGCTTCTGCTAACATACTGAAAATAGTAGGTCAAATCTTTTTCTGACAAGATTATGCATGCAGCTTTTTGTGTCAGACAATATTTGACTTTTCAATGAGCGCCAAAAACACTTTCAAAATATTCAAGAGAAATCGTTGTTCATTTACTAGTAAATCGTTGCAAGATTATGAACAAATCGATGTGAAAGACAAGTCGTTATGATCATTGAAGAAATCGTTATGAGCATGACTTATGAAATCGTTATGCAAGCAAATCGTTATGATCTTCTGAAGAAATCGTTGTGATCACTTATAAATCGATATGAAGGCAAATCGTTATGATCACTGAAGAAGTCGATGTGATCACTTATGAAATCGCTATGAGGGCAAATCGATGTGGCTATAAAAGGAATCTTCTGAGATCGATTTCTTAACAAATCGTTATGGCCACTTAGCGAATCGTTCTGAGATCGATTTCTTAACAAATTGTTACACGATAAAATCGATGTTTCACTTAACGAATCGTTACACGATCAAATCGTTGTTTCACTTAACGAATCGTTACACGATCAAATCGTTGTGTAACTTATGAAGTCGTTGTTAGTGAAATCGATGTGGCACTTTGAATAGAAATCGATGTATATTAAAAACATCGATTTAGCATTTTAGTGCGCCATATTGCATCAATGTGAGACTCAGCATTTTGCTATGAGATTGATGCGATACAGATGAAACAAAATATTCAATTTAAGTTACATCATAAATTTTATTATCACCAAAATACAAGAACAAATAGAGAGTGGTTCAACAAAGGAGTCTGTCCAGGTTAGGGCATCTCTCTCAAGATCTGGAAAGGTTGTCACCGTCCCTTCATGCTCGCATGGAGTCATTCTTGAACCCGATGTACAACAACGAAGAAAATCCTGACACTGCCTTCTATACCTCTCAGGACTACCAGGAGTCCTTGCCTCGTGACCTCCTGGAGGAGACGACCCCGCCATGGGTCGCTACTGTTCATGCCTCTGACGGCCGCCGTCACGACGATGGCGGCTCGCCTCACATTCACCCTCCTCAGTCGGACGATCAAGCCACTCAACTTCTACGCCTAATTCCCCAACTTGATCAGTCCCAAATTCAAACCCTCATGATGGCTCTCAAAGGAAAGGCCGCTTCCTCACCCTCACCTAGAGCGGGCGCGTCACGCCCCGCGGCAGCTACCTCTGGCCCCCATGCCGCCGTGGGACAAGCCAACAACACCCCCATCCGGCCACGGACCATCCGATTCACGCCATTTGAGTCTGAGCACTATATTCCCCGTGAGTCGAGGCCGCGGTCTCCACCATACCAGCCGTGCTACTCTCCCCACCGTCCCGAGCCGCGCACCAGGCCCGCATCTCATGCTTCGTCCATGTACGCACAACCATCTGCCGCACCGGACATGATGTCCGAGTGGGCGTCCATCAAGAAGGAGCTCCAAGAGCTCCGCAAGCAAGTCGACCCTAGGCAGCACCACGACGTGCACATGCCCAACTTCAACGGCCTATGGGTCCCCTCTCCATCCGAGCTGCCAAAGTACCGAAAGTACAATGGCTCAGGCAACCCTTACATCCACATCAAGGACTTCATCTATGAGTCCGCTCCTTACCAGCATGACCGCCATCTTATGGCATATCTCTTCCGCCGGTCGCTGGACGGGCACGCTCTGGATTGGTTCTATTCCCTGTTACCCGAGGATGCTGAAGACTTCGCTGTGGTGAAGGCTAAGTTCCTCGAGCAATTCCAAGATAGAGTCGGCCTTGAATATTCACTCACAGATCTCATGGCCGAAAAGATGAAGCCTGATGAGGATTTCGCCGCATACGCCGATAGGTGGAGGCAAATGGCCACCAGAGTTCCGAGGTACCTTCCAGAAGGGGAGAAGGTGAAGATCATCATTGCTAATGCCACACCTGCATTTAGAAACATTCTGGCGATGAATGACATCACCACTATGCATCAACTCTATAGCCGGGCCCGGTTCATCCAGACCCAGCTCAAAGACTCCCCGATCCACTCCATGTTCGAACCCCAGAAGCCTAAATTCCAAAGAAAGCCTCAGGGTCCAGTCACCGAGGGCGTCCAGGTGAACGAGCAAGTGAGCGCGTTCAACCCTGCCGGCCAGAGCCAAAACCGCCAGCCGTACAATGCTCAGAGTCAGAACCCTACCCATCCGCCCCAGGGGCAGAAACAACGCCAATACAATCAAGTGCCGCCCCCTGATGGCTCTCAGCCAAGGCGTCCCATGGGTCCCAGAAGAACCCACTACCCACCGTTGCCGAAGACCCTCTCCGACATATTCTTGGCCTTGCTCTCCACAGATGCCATTAGGCTCCCTCCTGAGAGACCCCTGAACCCGAGCGTGGATCAAACCCGGTACTGTGTGTTCCATAGGCAGCCTGGTCATACCATCGACCAGTGCTTTACATTCAAGGACCTGGTGTACGACTTGCATGAGCAGAACAGGATAGACTGGACAGCCCTCCGGCAAGTAATCGGAGACATCCAAGAGAGGCAGAGACAGCAGCAGCAGCAAACGCAGCAGCGCCAACCACCCCCTCAACAACAACAGCACCGTTGCAGGACCTCGGGATCGTTAACAACCCCTTACCTAACCATCCACCAGCTCCGAACCCACCACCACAGTAGCCTGCCCAAGTGAACCCCATCGTCCACCACCCTCCTCCGCAAGCAAACTGGACGTATGATGACGAATTAGACGTACAACAGATGATGGCCATTAACCAATATCCTGTCCCATCCCAAACAATACAACCAGCCTACACGGCTCCCCAATCAGTCCCTCCTGTAGTTTCCATGGCCAACGCCGTCATACTGCCCGTCAATTCAGCACCCGCGCCAGTTGCTAGCTCGCCCATCATCTTACCTTTCACTCCACCTGTCCCCATCCCTTTACCCTCTACTCCCTCACCCATCATCCTACCACCACCTGGGCCAGACCAACCCTCCGCCGCCACGTTATCCTCCGCTAGACAGCCACCTACCAACCCAACCACACTGCGGAGTGGGCGTGTCTTCCGCCGCCCGTACCCACCTATCTCCACCACCACCTCCGCAAATCCCCAGCAGGTCCTGCAACCGCCACAACAACAACAAGCTCAGCAGCAAACGCAAGATGAGGGGGTGATTGAGCCGTTACCCGGAACTCACTACGACATCCTCAAGCACCTGGATCACGTGCCAGCTAGAATCTCCATCCTGGAATTAATAAAGAAGTCCAAAGAGCATCAAGAGGCCCTGAGGAATTTCCTGCAAAAGGTGGTAGTAAATGAGGACATGATGGCAGACAAGTTACCCAGTGCCCTGGCCATGGTGACTCGCGGGCCAGCCATCACGTTTGCAGAAAGTGAACTGGCACCCCCGGAAGCCAGGAGACTCCCGCTCTGTGTCACTTTAGTCATCAACCATATAGCAGTGGGAGCGGCGCTGGTCGACACGGGGGCGTCCATAAATGTCTGCCCGCTAAGTACGCTAAGAGCCTGTGACCTGTCAGAAAGCATGTTGAGGCCAACGCCCACCACCATTGCCGCATACGACAATTCCAGAAGATCCTGCCATGGCATGGTGACTGTGCAAGCCGAACTGGGACCCCTCGCCGTCACAGTGGACTTCTACGTCCTAGATATCGATCCCATGTTCAAAGCTATTTTAGGGCGTCCATGGTTGGAAGCGCTCGGAGGTGTGCCATCTACCGCGCACCAATGCCTCAAGTTCCCATTCCAAGGGCGGATTATCAAAGTCAAAAGCATAGCCACCACCCACTCTGTAGATGCTCTCCATGATACCCATCTCCCAGCCGTGTGGCCAGCCAATAAACCCATCGTCTCGGTGCTAGACATCAACTACCCCTGGAGCTACACGTTCCAGTCCCAGCGAGAGGTTAACCTAGCCCAGGTCAATGCGGTCAAGAGAAAAGAGCCATTAAGCACGAAGGGGTGGCAAATCATGATGAAGCTAGGCTATGAAGAAGGCAAAGGCTTAGGGGCAGAGCTACAAGGTATAGTCAAGCCCATCCCCGACATCGTCAAGAAGAGCCGATGGGGTTTAGGTTACAAGGAAAGATCCAAACCATGGTCATCCAGCGCATCCACTCTCAAGGCCGACCGAGATCCACTCACCTGGACACTCTGGTGTCACTTTACCAAGGGGCCTACCCAGCCTGGATACAACACCGTGGTAGTCGAGGCAGAACTCTCACAGCACGAGGTGCACGGCCGGAACTTCTCCCGGCACATGGCCCCGTTGCTGACCTATAGAGCCTTAGAAGCCCTCCGTCCAACCAGGAGGAGAAAGATCGGAAACCCAGAGGCTGAGTGGTATAGATGGTTCGACATAGAGGACATCACCATTGCCTTCAGTCGACTGTTCTGGGAAGAAGAAAGAACCTGGCCGCCAGCCGCGGAAGAATTGCTAGATCCACCCACTGCCATCACGTCCAAACGGCAGCTCATGAGCGATGCCTCGGACATAGGAGAGCCGGACATCCCCTACGAAGAGGGGAAAACCATTGATGAACTCTGGAGAGGCACCTGCCTGGCCATCCACCCATCCCTCCTGGGTTCCCTCCTTCCCAGTCTGGTCCCGTCCTCTCCTCCTTTACTGATCCAGTTAACTCCTCAGCTCCTCACGGCGGCGCACAGCCTCCTCACACCCGAGCTCCCACCAGCTGTCCTTTCCGCTCTCCAAGCTGATCCAGGTGATCACGAGGTCACCCTCTCCTGTTGCATGCTCTCCACCGATTCCCAAAAAAAAAAAAACGTCCATTTTCAAATGCACATTGAGGTCGAAGAGCCGGCATACGTCCTATACTCTGCTGATCAGGGGCACCCCGCGGCTGGGGCTTCCCCTCCTGCTCCTTCATTAGGGGCCATCCTCTTCGAGGACACCATGTCCTCCTCCAGTCCTGTAGAGTCCCCTAGCTTAGAAGGGTCTAGTATAGAAGAGTCTAGCACTAGCTTAGATAGGCCTAGGGAAGAAGGTCATGTCAACCCGGTCTCCACTAAGACCAACTACCGCCCTAGGAAGCAGCGGGGAAAGGTCATTCCCCAAAGATATCTTCAAGAGTTAGCTCGGCGGTGTCAAGCGCTGCTATTGATAGAGGAGTTCACAAAGGAAGTGTTGGTGTTTGAAGAGGTGTTCGAGCAAGACGGGGTGTTCATAGACGACGGATTTGGCGTCTACGAAATCATGAATGATGAGGACCCGATCGAGGAAGAGGATAGCGAAGTAGATGACGCTGCCGAGAAATATGCCAGCGGAGTCAGGAGATTTGATGAGCCCACAACGGTAGTGGATGAACCTACTAAGGAAGTCAACCTCGGAACGGAAGAAGACCCTAGAATTGTGATAATCTCAGCAAACCTCCCTCCTGATGAAGAAGAGGAATTGGCGCAAATCCTGAGGGAGTACAAGGACTCATTCGCCTGGTCTTACGAGGACATGCCCGGCCTAGACCCCTCTCTAGTGGAGCACCGACTAGTACTGAAAGAAGGGGCAAGGGCCATCAAGCAGAAACTCAGAAGGTTCGCCCCACTAATGGCCCTGAAGATGAAGGACGAAGTAGACAAACTCCATAAGGCTAGATTCATCAGGGTAGTGCTGTATCCGAACTGGGTGGCCAACATCGTCCCTGTCATGAAGAAAGATGGAAAGGTCAGAATATGCATTGATTTCAGGGATCTGAATAGGGCATGTCCAAAGGATGACTTCCCGCTTCCTCATATTGATGTACTGATCGACAACACTGCCGGGTACGAGACCCTCTCATTCATGGATGGATACTCAGGCTACAACCAGATCCGTCTCGCTCCTGAAGATCAAGAAAAGACATCCTTCACCACGCCCTGGGGAACATACTGTTACGTAGTCATGCCATTTGGGCTGAAGAATGCTGGGGCTACCTACCAGAGGGCAATGATGGCTATATTCCACGACATGATACACATCTATGTTGAGGTCTACGTGGATGACATCTTGGTGAAGTCAAGGACCAGGAGAGAACACCCCGAGATCCTAGCCAAGGTGCTGCAGAGAGCTAGGGAGTATCAGCTGAAAATGAATCCAAAGAAATGTGTGTTCGGGGTATCATCATGCAAGCTGCTGGGCTTCATAGTCAGTAAGCGGGGCATTGAGATCGACCCAAACAAGGCTAAGGCAATAGCAGAAATGCCTCCTCCAAAGAATATCTCGCAATTGAGGGGGCTAATCGGGCGTCTGCAATTCATCAGAAGATTTATCTCCCAGCATTCGCAAAGATGCCGCCCATTTTATGATCTCTTGAAAGGAGGGGCAAAATTCGAATGGAATAAAAAATGCCAGGAAGCCTTCGATGAGCTGAAGAGTTATCTCATGAATCCCCCAGTCTTGCAGCCTCCTACACCCGGAAACCACTAATCCTATATCTCTCAGTCATTGAGGACTCCCTAGGAGCTGTCCTTGCACAACACGATGAGTCTGGAAAGAAAGGGCAGCGTACTACCTCCTAGGCTATTCAACACCGCCGAATCCAAATACACCACCGCAGACAAAACCTGTGCAGCACTCGTGTGGGTAGTCCAGAAACTCAAGCACTACTTCCTAGCCCACGAGGTCAAGCTGATCTCAGGATGGACCCACTCCGTTATTTGCTCGAAAAGCCCGTCCTTTCTGATCGGCTGGCACGCTGGCAGAGCTTCCTCTCCCAGTTTGACATATCCTTTGTGGTCCAAAAGGCCGTCAAGGGGTATGCCATCGCCGAGCATCTAGCTCATCTCCCACTCCCTCACAGCGACTCCCTCCGAGAGGAATTCCCCGATGAGGAACTCTCAGTCATAATCAAAGACCCCTTCTGGTCCCTTCACTTCGATGGTGCACTCAATTCTCAGGGACGGGGCATCGGAGCCGTGCTGCTTACCCCGGAAGGTATCACCATCCCTTTTGCATATCAACTCACCTTCCCCGCTACCAATAATATGTCGGAGTATGAGGCACTCCTTGCTGGTCTCAAGCACGCCTATTTGCTGGGGGCATCGCACCTCAGAATTATAGGAGACTCTCAACTCGTCCTGCGGCAGGTGCTCTCAACCTACCGCACTCGTGACCCGAAGCTCAAGCCATACCAAGACCTGGTCACGCTGTTGGCAAGGCAGTTCCGCAAGCTCATCTACATCCATACTCCTCGTTCTCAAAACATCCTGGCCGACGCTCTGGCGTCGCTAGCCTCATCCCTATCCTTCCCTCTGAGTCGCCGGACTGAGACAATCATCGTCCAGCGTCTCGATGTTCCATCTACCCAGGACCCTTGGTTTAGCGACCTTAGGGCAACCTTAGAAGAGAAGGCTAGGAGAAGAGGAGCGCAGCAAGTCATGTTAACTGAGCTCGAGGAGATCCTGAGTGAAGAAGAGCTGCCATGGTATTTTGAGATAGAACAATACTGCAGGGATGGAACATATCCTGAAGGGGCAAGTGCAGAAGACCGTAGGGCCATCAGAAGAGCCGCCTTAAGGTACACAGTTGTCGGGGAATTCTGTACAGGCGGGCCCTTAATGGAGTCCTTTTAAGATGCCTTACCGATGACGAAGCTTGGAAGGTGGTGGAAGGGGCCCATGCTAGTGAATGCGGAGGGCACGTCAACAGTCAGATGCTAGCAAAGAAAATCATTAGGCAGGGCTATTACTGGCCAACCCTAGAGGAAGACTGTACCATCTACGTCCGTAGGTGTGTCAAGTGTCAACTCCATGCCGATAAGATCCATGCCCCTTCCTCCTCACTACACCCACTCTCCACCCATGGCCATTCTCCATGTGGGCTTTCGACATTGTCGGTCCTCTTGGTGATTCTAATGCTCAAACCAAACAAAAGTCATTTATCCTAACTGCGACTGAGTATTACACCAAATGGGCGGAAGCTGAAGCCTTCACAGAAATCAAAGCATCCACGGTGTGCCGCTTCATCATGAGAAACATCATCTCGCGGTTCGGAGTGCCAAGCAGCATCGTCACGGACAATGGGCCATAATTCATATCACAAGAGCTCCAGGACCTCTGTAAGAAATACAACATCACTCTGCATCATTCATCTCCATATTATCCACAAGGCAACGGCCAAGCAGAAGCAACTAACAAAACCCTTCTCAAAATCTTAAAGAAGACCTGTGAGTCGCACAAATTCGCCGACTGGCCAGAAAAGCTGATAGAGGCTCTATGGGCCTACCGTACCTCCGTCCGCACTCCCACAGGGCAAACCCCTTACGCCCTCACTTACGGGATGGAGGCGGTAGTTCCATACGAGATCCTAATCCCTTCACTAAGAGTCCAATTAGACAAAGAACTTAATCCCGATGAACGTCAAGAGGCGTTACTAGTCCAATTGGAACTTTTAGACGAAAGACGGCTTATGGCAGCCGACCATGTGCTCTCTTACCAAAGGCGAATCTCAAGGTCTTTTCAAAAGAAGGTAATTGAACGTAAATTTCAAGAGGGGATATGGTCTTGAAACGCATTTTTATCAAACCCGGAGGTCCTAGGTCCAAATTGCAACCCAATTGGGAGGGTCCGTACGTTGTGAGGGAGGTTTATCCTGGAAATGCATATCACCTAATCAATGCAGAGGGCGTCAAATATCACATCCGTGGAACGGGTTGTACCTCAAGCGTTTTTATCCTTAGCTTATAGGTGTGAGGCCACAACACCTAGACCAGGGAGCAGCCCCATGTTGGGAGCCTAAGATACCTCTCTAATCGCCAAGGGCCACTCTAAGTTAGGATTAACACACACGCACACGGCAAGCCCAGGTATACCTACACCCGGTACAGGCTGCAATTATGCGGACCCTACTCTAGCGATGCATCGGTCATTCTCTCCTAATCGGTCGAAGTGTAGGGGCAAAGGGTCGTAAGGGTGAGGTCCAACCCGCAGCATACCCGACGAGAGGAAGTCTCAAACAGGGACGGTCAAAATAACAAAAGGGCGAAAGAAGCAAAGAAACGAAAAGAAAAGAAAATTCATAATACAATAGGGGCATGGCAAAGAGTGGCAAAGTCCCCGCGGGACACTAATGAGCCCGGTCGTACGCATGCCCCAAAGCAAGGCAAGTGATAAAAGACCATAAAGTCCCTCCACAACAGACCCAATCTCCGAATGGTATGCTGTAGGAAGTAGCCGAACCCAACACCCTCGTACCCACACAAGACTTTCCTTAAATAATCTTCTGTCTCTCCCTACAAGGCTGAGTCACCTCTAGGGTGGGGTTCAATTAGTCACAGCATTAACCTAGGGTATGTTTTCCGAGGCGTTGCCACCCCTTATGCACGTCCTAACTTAGAAAGCCTTGTGGCGAGAACCGAAGGTGATCAAGATTCCTAACCAGCGGTTCGAATCGGTTTAAGTGTTGTGGTCCGAAGGTGCGAGTACCTTCCGTCTCGCGCGTCTTACTTTAAGGAAGGGCTAACGCCGGCTTTAGACGCTATCCAAAACTCCAAAAAAATCAAATATTTCCAAAACTCCAAAAAAAGTCAAATATTTTCAAAACTCCAAAAAAAAAAACCAAATATTTCCAAAATTCCAAAAAATCAAATATTTTCAAAAAAACAAAAAAACAAAAAAAACTTTTAAAACATGTCTTAAGTCGTTGCATACATGCATTTCATTTGTTTATTTGCATCTTTTGCCTATTTTAATAAGGCTTAGCCCCTTGACAAATTATCGAGGTCGCTCACTCGTCGCATTGTAAGGCAAGGGGCTAAGCCTAAGAACAGATCTGACTTGTTTCGTGGTTGTCTAAGTGTGCAGGACGGAAAAGAAAGCGGCACTCATATCTCACTCGTCACTCTCACTCAGTCACAAACCATAAAAACAAAAAAAAGTTTCATTTCTTTCATTCTATTCATATCATGTACAAAAGAAGGGGGGAAGACCCAAGAAGTACAAGCCCTCAACCGCTCTCCCCCGTACCCTCAGGCGGGCGGGGAGGCGGAGGGGCCGCATCCCTAGCACTGGCCTCGCTCCCCGCGGGCCCCGCTCCCGTGCGTCGCCGCTCCTCCTCCTCGTTCCTCCGCCGCCCGGAGGAACCTGTCAGATAATGCCCGGCGGACCCACTCGGGATACCGCTCCGGCTCGCCGCCGAACGGCTGCGCCCAACCAACGCCAGGGCCCTCTCTAGCCCCCTCATCTCGGATCGCAGCATGTCGCCGCGATGCCTCTCCTCCACCAGCTGCGTGCGGAGGTCCCCAGCCTCGGCGCGCAGTCGCACCGCCTCCTCCGCGTCCTGCTGCCAGCGGGCCGCCGCCTCTGCCTCCTGGCGCCACCGCGCCACCTCCGCCGCCTCTGGACGTAGGCGCAGCTCCGCCATCTCCGCCTCCAACGCGGTCGTCCGCACCAGGGCGGTCCT
>JACBKR010005381.1:0-18785 GCA_014218235.1 Colocasia esculenta | reverse complement strand
ACTGGTATGCATGTTTTCTTTCGGTGCTACTTTTAGGTCTTACTTTTATTGTTAAAGTCAATTTTCTACTGGACAAATTTGCTCATGTTTTTTTCTACTTCCATTTCAGACATATCTGATGGACTAACTCTCCAGGAGACAGTGCGCAAAGTGAATTTTAATTTTAGCAAACCCCGCGCCCTTTAGACCTTGCCCCTTGATATGCTGTATATACTAAACTTGGAAATAACATGGCAGCCCAGGAAGGTCCTTGTAAACCTTGAAAATAAATAATAATTAAATTGTAAATTAATTAGGAGTTTCTGTTAGATTTTGACTTATTTGTTAGTCCCTAACAGAGCTGTAACTCATTACAGTAAGTGTTATCACATGTTACAATTTACGTTAAGTCTTGTTACAGTAAAGACCTCCCTATTACAGTCAGAGATTTCTAATTAATTTGCCCTAAATTAAATTATGAAAGATAATTATGTGATTCAATAGTACAAACTGATGTGATTTAAGAGGACCTTTTGTGATAGCCTAAACAGTCATCGTAAAGATGTTTCAATCAATTTGTCTCTTATAAGTAATATTAGCATTCCTTATTTCTTTTAGCAATAAAACAAAAAGATGACTGTATTTTAGATATTATGCATTATTTGATCTTTGATGACATTTGGAGTTGGCAATTCCACAGAGGAAAAAATTGGTAATTATTTAATTTGAGTAAAGTTGCGTGCAGTGGGGCTTCCCGCGAAGGATGCGAACTCAGGTATGCAAATATTGGAGGGTCCCTCCGCCGGCGGTGGCAACTCCCGCCGCTGCACTCTTTACCGCGACTGACTCCGGTGGTGGTGGTGCTCCTACTTCCACGGCGGCAAGAGAAGACAGTGCCAGGCGTAGCTCCTGCTTCGAGAGCTCGGTGAGGGAGCGATGCCGATCGGGGGATCCTCCTCTTCAGCTCGACGAAGCGCTGAGGTCCTTCGACATCTTGATGGAGACGACGCCTCCACCGTCTATCCACGCCTTCCGGAGCCTACTCAGTGCTCTGGCGAGGCAGCGGCAGCATGCCGTCGTGCTCTCCTTGTACAACAGGATGGGCCGGCGTGGTCTTGGGCCGTCTCCCACCACCCTTACACATGCTGCATCGTGACCAATGCTGCTGTGAGTTGGGCCGCGTGGACATCGGTTTGGGAATCTATGGCAAAGCGGTGAAGTTGGGTGTGGTCCTAGGAACGAGTTTCTTCACCACCGTCATCAAGGGACTGTGTACGGAAGGCCGCGTAGGTGACGCGATTACGGTGTTCGAGAGAATGCCTGAGCTGGGGTGCCCATGGGATGATTATACGTATGCTACACTCGTGAAGGGCCTCTGCCGAAGGGGTCAGACAAGCACGGCTCTCGAGTTTCTCCGCCGCATGGCAGCCCAAGAAGGTCCTTGTAAACTGGTGTTTTACCTACAGCACTGTCCTTGACAGCCTCTGCAAAGAAGGAGCCTTCCCAGAAGCACATAAATTATTTGAGGAGATGATGTCTAGTGGTATTTCCCCAATGTTGTTACCTACAGTTGTATGATTCACAGCTATTCTATCTCAGGTTGTTGGACAGAAGCTATTGACACATTTAAAGAAATGGTCAACACCCGGGGCATTGCACCAAACGTTGTCACATTCAGCACGCTGGTGAATTCTTTATGTATCCAAGGCAGGGTTGAAGAAGCCCATAATCTTTTTGATTTAATGACTGCAAAGGGTGTTAAGCCTAATACAGTCACATATGGAATATATTGAAGGGGTACTGCCTCGTCGGTCAGATACATGATGCAGTGAGAGTCTTTGAGACCATGGTGGCTGGTGGTCTTCCACCTGCTCTGCATAGTTATGGTCTCTTGATTAATGGTTATTGCAAGAATGAGAGGATTGATGATGCCCTCAATCTACTTAGAGAAATGAAACTACAGGAATTAAAACCTGATATTGTTTGCTACAGTACAATGTTAGATGGTCTGTGCAAGGCCAGTCGATTTGGAGATGTCGAAGTTCTCCTAGATGAGATAGCAAAGTCTGGTTTATCCTTAGATGTCACCACTTATACTTCCTTAATCGATGGCTTCTGCTCTGCAGGGAAATGGGAATCTGCTGCTCACCTGTTAAATGAAATGATGGATAGAAAAATCCCCCTGATGTTTTACATTCAGTGTGCTCATAGATGCTCTCTGTAAAGAAGGGAAGGTTGAAAAAGCAGAAGAAATATTTGATATGATGTTTCAAAATGGTGTAAAACCCGACATAGTTTCCTTTAACTTACTGATGGATGGATATGGTTTACGAGGACAAGTGGACAAGGCATGTGGACTATTTGATCGCATTGTCTCCACAGGTCCGAAGCCTAATGTCTTCACCTACAATATATTGATCAGCGGGCTTTGTAAATGTAAGCAAATAGATGATGCTATTAATCATTTCAGAAGAATGAAACAGCATGGCCTAAAACCTGATGTTGTGACATATACTACTTTGCTTTGGGGTCTCTTCAAGGTGGGGAGAGTTGTTGCTGCACAGTCATTGCATAATGAGATGCTCTGCTGTGGCCTTGTCCCAAGCTTTGCAACCTATGTTGTTATGTTGGATGGGCTTTGCAAGAACCAGCATCTTGATGAAGCTCTGAAATTTTCAGAAAGCATAGATGCCAGTAGACTAAGTGGGGGCATAAAGATTTTCAACATTCTGATTGGTGGGATGTGCAGAGCTGGAAGATTGTCAGAGGCAATGGAACTATTTGGTTCAATATCCGGCAAAGGCTTGCTGCCAAATGCCATTACTTATAATATAATTATTAGAGGACTTGTGAATAATAGCCTTGTCAATGATGCGCATGAGCTGTTCTTAAACATGGAGGGAAACGGTTGTACTCCAAGTGCTTCCCATTACAATGCTATTATCCAAGGTTTTCTTAGGAAAGATGACACAGGTAAGGTAATTGAATATCTCAGTGAAATGGAAGAGAAAGGTTTTCAAGTAGATGCATCAACTTTGTCTGTGTTCATAGACTTTCTCCAAAGGAGTGGGCAACATCACAAATACATTGAAGCACTTTCTCAGTTATCTTTGGGTTCTAAGAGGGCAACAGATGTGAGCATAGGGATGCTGTGGAGGTTTTAAAGCATCACAAAGCTTTCTCTGGAACATGTCCAAAGAGTAACATGAATTCTGCCCTTCACATCTGAGTTCCTTCTGGCATATGAACTACTGCCATTGCTCTGCCACTATGCCTTGGCCACCAGCAGCCAGCTTGAGATGTGCCATGGCTCCTGTTGTGGCAACAGCAGGGATGTTCGGCATTGCTGTCTCAGGGTACAAGGATCTGGTGGCCGCTTCGATGACGTTCGCTGCATTGCCCGGAAGAAAGGGCAAAGCGGACATCTGTGCCAAAGTTTTACAGTAGAATGGTAATGGACAATCTGCAGCATATATTACCAGATCACAAGGTTTAACCGCAGCGTGGGAAACCCAGGCTCCCCTCTCTCCCCCCTCCGTCTTGCTGCCCTCCCCAACTGGCCTTACTCTCACCCTCAGTCGCCCTCCTCCTCCACCTGCCCTAACATCGCCGCCCCCCCCCCACCCCTTCTCCTGCTTTGCTTACTATGCGCTTCCCTCACCTTAGGTTCTGTTATTGTGCTGAGGTTAGGCTCCCATCCATTTTGTGGCTCCCTGCGGGGGAGTTTCTGCAACACTTCAATTTTATGTATAAAAATAATTAGTCATGTAATTTTAAATAATTTACGATAATGTTCTGGTATACCGCACATTATTATTATTATCAAAATAATCATTGGAGATAAGTACACATGAGGTTATATACATTAACGACTAAATAAATAAAATTATATTGATAGAAAAAAATTACAAGAGAATTTTATTATATTAAAGAAATATATGAAAATTACATATATATATATATATGTATAATCATATCATTAATTATGTAATCGATTTACTATTCATCTACTGATCGCTTATGTAGCGAGGATTACATATCAAACCTATTACATGTTAACTGCGGGGGAAATCTATGTTATGTGGTTAAAATCGATTGTGGCCATCAGAGAAATCCCCATCGTCCACCTGTTAGGATTTTACACACGCCTTTGTGAGGATAAAGGTTTATACATATACACCCCTTGTGATCTTTATCCGGAGCCCGATTGCTTGCTGTTGTTGCACTCACCAAAGACTGAGGAGGAAGTGGAAGGTTAGGGGCTTGGTGTTGAGCACTAGGTAGTGGAAGGAGTCCCGGAGCTCTGCTTCTTCAAGTATTAGTGTTGTTTTCTTCTTATCATGTAGGAAATATTGTCTTATGCTCTCTTTTCTCTCTTGTTGCTTGTTAGTCTCCAAGTATCATTGTTCTGAACATTTGTTAGTGTCAAAGTAAGTCCTTGTACGCAGTCAGGGCCTCCACTCCCTCTTGAAACATCAACCCACTGTTTTAGAACTAGCAGAAACCTACTTGTATTGCCGCCGAAATCGGTCGACTAATCGATCATTTCGGTCGACCAATCCCCCTCCATCTTGCCCACCTGAGAGAGAAAGAGAAAAGAGATAGAGAGCTTAAAACCTCCCACTACACTTGAAAATCATGTAGCACTATAGAATAACCCTTACTCTTCATTGTTTATTTCCATTCTCTGGCCAGGAAAAATAGTGCGATTTCGACCTATTTAATTCTTGTTTTTTTCGGAATTGGTCGACCGAAACCAAATCGGTCGACCGATCCTATCATATCGGTCGACCGATTCTATAATGCCAGTCAACTGATCCTCCCCAGTGCAAGGAACCCACTTCGACTGACCAGTTTAGTCGATCAATTTTTGGCCAGTCGACCGACTTTGCCATTTCAGTCAGCCGACTTGGTCATTTCAGTCGACCGATTTCACAATAAAACCCAAAAATAGCTACTGGCGAGGTCGGTCGACCGACCCTATCTTTCCGGTCGACCAATTTCTTTTAAATATCAGAACCAAGTTTCTGTCTGTTCTAGCTTGATAGCCCTACCCTTGTCTTGGTATCATTGTACCCTTGTGTTGGACATATTAATGTTATCTTGAGTTCTGTCTGAACCATACTAAAATAATGATCAAATGGAAGTGATGACTCCTTGGGTCTTCGGACTCTACTAGACAAATACCTGTACAAATGAGGCCGATCCAGTCTCGAGAGAAGCACCTGAATCGATTATTGAATCGTAAAATTCGAATATGTGCTAATTGAATAGATCTACTAGGTGTTTGGCATGACACCACCTATTGCTAAATTTAGTCTACATTTTTATGAACTGTATTATAGCATGAGTATTATTACTGTTTGGTTCAGGGCAAGTCCTGTTATAATATCATCATTTGACTGTGTTACGATATCACTATAGCAATTTGTATTTCCTCGTTGACTGGTATGCATGTTTTCTTTCAGTGCTACTTTCAGCTCTTACTTTTATTGTTAAAGGCAATTTTCTATTGGACAAATTTGCTCATATTTTTTTCTACTTCCATTTCAGACATCTCTTATGGGACTAACTCTTCCGGAGGAGACAGTGCGCAAAGTGAATTTTAATTTTAGCAAACCCCACGCCCTTTAGACCTTGCCCCTTGATATGTTGTATATATTAAACTTGGAAATAAACATGGCAGCCCAGGAAGGTCCTTGTAAACCTTGAAATTAAATAATAAATTAAATTATGAAAGATAATTCTGTATTTCTGTGATTCAAATAGTACAAACTGATGTGATTTAAGAGGACCTTTTGTGATAGCCTAAACAGTCTTCGTAAAGATGTTTCAATCAATTTTTCTCTTATAAGTAATATTAGCATTCCTTATTTCTTTTAGCAATAACAAAAAGATGACTGTATTTTTTAGATTTTTTTAGATATTATGCATTATTTGATCTTTGATGACATATGGAGTTGGCAATTCCATAGTGGAAAAAAATGGTAATTATTTAATTTGAGTAAAGTTGTCTGCAGTGGGGCTTCCCGCGAAGGATGCGAACTCGGGTATGCAAATATTGGAGGGTCCCTCCGCCGGCGGTGGCAGCTCCCGCCGCTGCACTCTTTACCGCGACTGACTCCGGTGGTGGTGGTGCTCCTACTTCCACGGCGGCAAGAGAAGACAGTGCCAGGCGTAGCTCCTGCTTCGAGAGCTCGGTGAGGGAGCGATGCCGATCGGGGGATCCTCCTCTTCAGCTCGACGAAGCGCTGAGGTCCTTCGACATCTTGATGGAGACGACGCCTCCACCGTCTATCCACGCCTTCCGGAGCCTACTCAGTGCTCTGGCGAGGCAGCGGCAGCATGCCGTCGTGCTCTCCTTGTACAACAGGATGGGCCGGCGTGGTCTTGGGGCCGTCTCCCACCACCCTTACACATGCTGCATCGTGACCAATTGCTGCTGTGAGTTGGGCCGCGTGGACATCGGTTTGGGAATCTATGGCAAAGCGGTGAAGTTGGGTGTGGTCCTAGGAACGAGTTTCTTCACCACCGTCATCAAGGGACTGTGTACGGAAGGCCGCGTAGGTGACGCGATTACGGTGTTCGAGAGAATGCCTGAGCTGGGGTGCCCATGGGATGATTATACGTATGCTACACTCGTGAAGGGCCTCTGCAGAAGGGGTCAGACAAGCACGGCTCTCGAGTTTCTCCGCCGCATGGCAGCCCAAGAAGGTCCTTGTAAACCTGGTGTTATTACCTACAGCACTGTCCTTGACAGCCTCTGCAAAGAAGGAGCCTTCCCAGAAGCACATAAATTATTTGAGGAGATGACGTCCAGTGGTATTTCCCCAAATGTTGTTACCTACAGTTGTATCATTCATAGCTATTCTATCTCAGGTTGTTGGACAGAAGCTGTTGACACATTTAAAGAAATGGTCAACACCCGGGGCATTGCACCAAACGTTGTCACATTCAGTATGCTGGTGAATTCTTTATGTATCCAAGGCAGGGTTGAAGAAGCCCATAATCTTTTTGATTTAATGACTGCAAAGGGTGTTAAGCCTGATACAGTCACATATGGAATATTATTGAAGGGGTACTGCCTCGTCGGTCGGATACATGATGCAGTGAGAGTCTTTGAGACCATGGTGGCTGGTGGTCTTCCACCTGTTCTGCATAGTTATGGTCTCTTGATTAATGGTTATTGCAAGAATGAGAGAATTGATGATGCCCTCAATCTACTTAGAGAAATGAAACTACAGGAGTTAAAACCTGATATTGTTTGCTACAGTACATTGTTAGATGGTCTGTGCAAGGCCAGTCGATTTGGAGATGTCGAAGTTCTCCTAGATGAGATAGCAAAGTCTGGTTTATCCTTAAATGTCACCACTTATACTTCCTTAATCGATGGCTTCTGCTCTGCAGGGAAATGGGAATCTGCTGCTCACCTCTTAAATGAAATGATGGATAGAAAGATCCCCCCTGATGTTTTTACATTCAGCGTGCTCATAGATGCTCTCTGTAAAGAAGGGAAGGTTGAAAAAGCAGAAGAAATATTTGATATGATGTTTCAAAATGGTGTAAAACCCGACATAGTTTCCTTTAACTTACTGATGGATGGATATGGTTTACGAGGACAAGTGGACAAGGCATGTGGACTATTTGATCGCATTGTCTCCACAGGTCTGAAGCCTAATGTCTTCACCTACAATATATTGATCAACGGGCTTTGTAGATGTAAGAAAATAGATGATGCTATTGGTCATTTCAGAAGAATGAAACAACTTGGTTTACAACGTAATGTTGTGACATATACTACTTTGTTAAGGGGGCTCTTCAAGGTGGGGAGAGTTGTTGCTGCACAGTCATTGCATAGTGAGATGCTCTGCTGTGGCATTGTCCCAAGCTTTGCAACCTATGTTGTTATGTTGGATGGGCTTTGCAAGAACCAGCATCTTGATGAAGCTCTGAAATTTTCAGAAAGCATAGATGCCAGTAGACTAAGTGGGGGCATAAAGATTTTCAACATTCTGATTGGTGGGATGTGTAGAGCTCGAAGAATGTCAGAAGCCATGGAACTATTTGGTTCAATTTCCGTTAAAGGCTTGCTGCCAGATGCCATTACTTATTATACAATTATTAGAGGACTTGTCAATAATAGCCTTGTCAATGATGCACATGAGCTGTTCTTAAACATGGAGAGAAATGGTTGTACTCCAAATGCTTCCCATTACAATGCTATTATCCAAGGTTTTCTTAGGAAGGATGACACATGTAAGGTAATTGAATATCTAAGTGAAATGGACAAGAAAGGTTTTCAAGTAGATGCATCAACTTTGTCTGTATTCCTAGACTCTCTCCAAAGGAGTGGGCAACATCACAAATACATTGAAGCACTGTCTCAGCTATCTTTGGGTTCTAAGAGGGCAACAGATGTGAGCATAGGGATGCTGTGGAGGTTTTAAAGCATCACAAAGCTTTCTCTGGAACATGTCCAAAGAGTAATACGAATTCTGCCCTTCACATCTGAGTTCCTTCTGGCATACATGAACTGCTGCCATTGCTCTTGCTTCCAACCTATGCACTTGCACCAAGTTGAGGTGTTGCCATGGCTCCTGTTGGGGCAACAGCATGGATGTTCGGCATTGCTGTCTCAGAGTACAAGAATGGTGGCCTCCTCGATGACGTTCACTGCATTGCCTGGAAGAAAGGGCAGAGCGGACATCTGTGCCAAAGTTTTACAGCAGAATGGTGCTGGACAATCTGCAGCATATATTACCAGATCACAAGGTTTAACCGCAGCGTGGGAAACCCAGGCTCCCCTCTCTCCCCCCTCCGTCTTGCTGCCCTCCCCAACTGGCCTTACTCTCCCCTCCGAGTCTCCATCTCACCCTCAGTCGCCCCCCTCCTCCACCTCCCCTAACATCGACACCCGCCCCCTTCTCCTGCTTTGCTTACTTCTCACCTTAGCTTCTGTTATTGTGCTGAGTTTAGGCTCCCATCCATTTTGTGGCTCCCTGCGGTGGAGCTTCGGCCTCGAGAGTGTATATTAGTCATGGTTTGCCCACCATATTATACTGTGAGAAATAGTTCTCTGTCTGTGGATGTACGGAATATTTGAATAATTTTTTTAAAAAATAAAATTTAACAATTGATATAGGTTTTATTATTATTTATTGTGCATAAACTTAAATTTGAATAACTTAAATAGAATTCTCTAAAAAAATACTGGTGCAAACAATTTAAAGTTTACATTATAAGGAAATTAAAATATTTAAACCAATATTTCAAACAAATTCACAACTATGATTTTAATCTTTCTAATTTTTTATTTGCTTTTTCTTGGTACATGATGGCTTTTGTTCACAATCATAATATAAAGTTGTAACATCACAATTTTGTGAGACCTAATTGTTTATTAATATTTTAAAATAAAGTAAATAAAATAATTAATTAAGTTGGTTGTTGTAAATAGCTTTTAAGATCCACTTTCATAAACAATTAATTAGTGTGTGAGTATTACTATTGATTTACATCATTTCGTGCCATAAGTTAATATGCTCAAGAATATATAAGCTCATAATTGTTTTGTTATGGGAGTAGATTCTTTCAACTTTAGTTTGAGAGTCCACTCTCTCAAGTGGGTTTTGAGAATTGAGTCTCATAGGTTTTGAGTCGATTGTTTTCAGAGTTGATTTTTTTTTAGTTATGGTTTGAGAGTTATGTAAGAGAGTTGATTTTTTGAGTTGTGAGTAAGAGTTGATTTTTTGAGTTGCCACTAATAGTTCTAATTGAGAGTTAACTTTTTGAATTAATTTGAGAGTTGATTTGAGATTTGATTTGCTGATTTATGAGAGTTGATTATTTGATTTGAGTATGTTGATTTGAGAGTTGAAGTTCTAAGTTGTGAGAGAGAGTTGATTTTAGATTTGATGTTTAGAGTTGTGAGTGAGAGTTGATTTGAGGGTTAATTTTCTCATATGTGAGTTAGAGTTAATTTAAGAGTTGATTTTCTGAGTTGTAAGTGAAAGTTGATTTGAGAGGTAGTTTCTATGTTGTTAGTGAAGAGTTGATTTGATAAATTGTGAGTGAAAGTTGATTTGAGACTTGACTTTTTTAGTTATGAGTGAGAGTTGATTTGAGAGCTAATTTTTTGAGTTGTGAGTTGGAGTTGATGATAATTTAATGATTTCTCTATTTTTTCTATAGACTGTGTAAATGTGTTGTATTATCATTATAAGAGAGACAAGTAGAGAGAACGAATGAGTTATATATAGATGGTTTATATGAAGCATGTTTTTTATAAATATCATCTATATTATTATAAAAAAATACAGTCCTGAGTGTTGCCACGTGACAGCACTATGATGAATTTTTTCTCACCATACTTGCTAATATAAAAATTTGTTAATGTAACTTCTCTCTTATCTTTATTTACCATTAAAAATTTCTATTAAACATCTTATCTTTTTCTAAAAACTCACATCCTTATTCAAAATTATTTCTCATTTTACTCTCTTCGTCAAAACACCTTCTCTCTCTTTTTCTAAAAATAATAAAAAGGCATTACATATTTTTGAATATTTTTTATTAAAATATTATATTAATAATAAATACTACTAATCTCATGTATACGACTTATAATTTTATTTATTCAAATCTAATAGTTTTTCGTACATCCCACGGATATAGAACTAGTTTATTATAAATAGCCACCCCTCTGGTTGTATCAGCGCTTCTAGTTGGCACTCAATGAACACTGTCCTCGAGTACTCCTTCCACGTCCATCTCAGGTAGTTCTTGTGTGCCCCTGACTTCTAGGAATGACTCGGCGGTGTCGTTCACCACGCAGTTCTGGAACACAAAGCCCATGGCCTGGGCTGGGTGGTTCGTGCGGCCATGGGCCGTAAAAAGTGTTGGTCTCTCCCTTCCCCTGGTTCACCTGCCGTGGTTGCACCAGGAGGAGACAGTCTTAGAACACCATCACCAAGTTGCCAAAGATGAAGTCGACGGTGTCGACGATCCGGCGGGACTTGCAAAACTGTCGAAGGGAGCAGGCGTTTAGGGTGTCATGGTGACCCAGGAGCTCCACCTCCTCCAGCACTGATAGGTCACTGTCTGACCGAAATGCCACCACTTGGCAGGTGTCTAGCCCCACTGAGTTCTCCAAGGTCAAGCCCTTCCCCATGAAGCTGTCTCCATTCACTCCTGCAGAACCCAGAAAAGCAAAAAAAAAAAATCTAAATAGGAACATAACGACTTCTCGCCATAAACCCTCACATTCTCGAGGACTCTTCTGTGCTTTTTTATCGACGGTGGTGGTGTTGTAGTTAAGAGACATGCATCGACCATCCTGGTGTTGAGTGACCCTGCAGTGATGACGGTGTTCGATCCCCATGCGCTGTTGCCGACGAAGATGACGTTGGTCTTCTCTTACAGGATCCACACTATCTCCTGGTAAACCTCTTCCTTTATGTAGATCACAAACTTCCCCCGCTCCATAGTATGGCACTATGTTAATTGCCTCTTGCGCCGTCTAGTAGCACCCATCGCCCTCGTCGTCCTTCCGCACCTTTGCATTGGGGGCTGGCAAATCAGCCGAAAAGCCGCCAGTGAAGTTGCTATGACTAACCAGAGAGGGAGGGGTGAATAGTTTATTATCATGTTCATAGCTGAAATCAGTATTTAAAAATTGATACTTTGATTGCAAGTGATTAAACCCTTGGATTGTGTATTAATTGTTCTGAACCTTAATTAGGCGCTAAAGGAATGGTCAAAATAGATTTGGCTAATGAATGCTTTTAACCCGAAGCCTAAATGATCTTGCATGGTGTGTGAGTGAGCAATGTAGCGAAATGATACGAGTCCTTATAAGACCCATAATGTATGCATGGCTATGAGTGAAGAGTTAAGATCAAACACTTAAGAGTTATCGGATTTATCTTGGTTCGACACTGTTCCAAGTTAGGTCTACATCTAGTTCCTAAGATCAACTTGATATGGGATTCTTACTAATTAATCTACTGACAACTATCGATCTTCTTCTCTTTTTGAATAAGAAGGCAATCCACTACAATTTTCGGGTGAGTAGTGCCACCCACTGTACAACCCTCAGTCAGATGTTTCTTTCTCAAGTTTAGAAGTTAATTCATTAATGAAGTAGACCCCATTTTGGTCAACCCTTATAGGATCTTATGCCAACTACCCAGTGCAGCTACGAAGGCTACAATTAATGAATGTATAATGCTTACCATACAAATATGTGATAAATGGGCAATGAAAGATGGTAGATTGAGTGGTTCTTCTACCGGATGATGGTGAAGAGTTTTTGTCACTATAGATGCCGTTATCCTCCTTAATTAATGACTTAGTCGCTCGACTGCTGTAAAGAAGAGGAAAACATAGAAGAGGAGCTTTGAATGAGATGGATTTTTCTGAAGCTTTATCTTACTCTTTCTTTGTTTACCAAAGACGTGCATGCTCAGCTCTTTCTTTGACTCACCTAGAGTGTTTGAATGTCATTTAGCGCAAAAAGTTGTTTCTTCGATCTTGAAGCCTTCGTCTTTTTGCTCTAAGTCTTCAAAGATGGCGTGCGTGGTTAATTAATTAACGTATCCGTTGTCTTTATAAATTATAACCGTTAGACACATCCTCACTAGCTAGCCGTTGGATCTTCATCTTATGTGCTTCAAGGCTTTCTTAAAATTATCTATTCGTTATGGCTTGCTTCCTTATCTGTTAGATACATCTGTATCCTGTTATGACAGCCATTAATACGTCTCAGATTAGCACACAATTAGTCTTTTTCTTTACGCAAAATATAACATGAATAGTTGGCCGTGTTGCCATCGCACGTTTAGGGACCATAAATGGCGTATGCATATTTTTTTGTCAGCCCCCTTAAATGCATTTCATATCTGGTGCCGTCTTTTTTTGCCTTCTGCAAGTGTACATATCTTAAAATGTCTTTTTTATCAGTCATAATAACCTATAAAAGGATATGTAGTTTTCCGCTTTTTCGGCCAGAGTCAACATTATTTAATAAAAAGTAATATGTGTTTTGTTTGAACAAGATATGATCTAGATATTATGTTAGAATTTCAAGAGATGTATTAAATTAATTACATACTTACACAGTTACAGAATTACATACTTATATAGTTACACATGTAATTATGTAAATATGTATTTACGCAGTTACACACTTTCGCAAGTGAAACAGTCGTTGGGGGGGGGGGGATAACGGGGGGTTAACGACAAGGACCTAAAAATAAATCCTGCATAAAGCAGGGATTAGATGGCGTCAGAAAATCTGACAAGGATCTGAAAATAATATCAGATCCCTATCAGGGACCAACAATTAATTCTCTCTTAAAAATAACATAGTTTAAAAACTTTTTTAAGCAAATAACATTCTTAAAAGTTTAATTCATAAATTAACACATTTTTTACTGTCAACTGTCGCGTCACCACTTTGGTGTGATCGTTTAAAAAAAAGTAAAATATTGAAATCGGTCGTGCGCTAATCGGCGGCACATTGACTGACTTACCTTTCTCTTTTGTTTTTTCATTGAAATCGGTCTATTCAAGACTGATTTCTTCATTGATTAAAAAAATAAATAAAAGAGAAAAATCGATCTATACAAGATTGATTTCTTCTTTGATTTAAAAATAAATAAATAAAAGACTAAAATCGATCTATACCGATTGCTTCTTTGAGTTTTAATTTTTACTCCTTCTCTTTCCCACTCCCTCTCTCTCTCTCTCTCTCTCTCTCTCTCTCTCTCTCTCCATCCTCCTCTCCATCCGACTTCTTTCTTCTTCTTATATTAATATTTATGTATGATTTAATTAATATTTATATATTTAAAATAATAATAAATTTTAATATATATATATATATATATATTCATAGTTAAATTTATGTATATACTTATTTTTAATACTATAATAAAATTTCTAAAAGTATGACTGGCTGAACCAACCCAATTTTATTTTTTACTACTTATAATAATTTATGCATAAAAATATGACCGATTGAACTGACCCAATCTTATTTTTTAATATTTATAATAATTTATGTATAAAAATATGATCGGGCCGAACAACCCTTCTCTCCTCCAACCCCCCCTCCCAAACATCACCTTGACAGCACATCTGCTAGCAGTGGCTGGATTATTGATCTCAGTCCCATCTGACGGAGCGGGAACAATTAGTTATTCATAGGTCAGGTCATCTACTAGAACCCTTTCCGCCTATGGAACAACACTGCCATCAATAATCTATCATTGTTGGGCTGGTCGAAGAAGGGGTCATTCGGTCCGATTATATTTTTATTTATAAATTATTATTATAAATATTAAAAAATAAAAATCGAGTCGTTCAATCAGTCATATTTTTAGAAATGTTATTATAAGTAGTTAAATTTATGCTATATATATAGGATAGTTTCTTTATATATAATAATAATTTCTAAAAATATGATCGATCGAACGACTCAATTTTTATTTTTATTTAATATTTATGATAATAATTTACATATATAATAAATATAACGGGACCGAATGACTCCTTCAACCAGCCAGCTTCTCCTCCAACCCCCTCAGCATCACAACTTTTTAAAAAATATAACAACAATGTCGCCATGCCATATTTTTAGAAATTTTATTATAAGTATTAAAAATAATTATATACATAAATTTAACGATAAATATATATTAAAGTTTATTATTATTTTTAAATATATAAAAAATTAATAAAAGCATACATAAATATTAATATAAGAATAAGAAAAAAGAAGTTGGATGGAGAGGAGGAAGAAGAAGAGAGAGAGGGATTGGAGAGAGAAGGATTAAAAAATAAAACTCAAAGAGAAAATCGGTCTTGTATAGACCGATTTTACTCTTTAAAATTTTTTTTTTTAAATCAAAGAAGAAATCGATCTTGTACATTGAAAAAACAAAAGAGAAAAATAAACCTGTCAGTCCATGGTCAATTTAGATAATCAATCAGTGTATATGATCGATTTTAATATTTTATATATTTTTTTAAACAATCACACAACGAGTACGGTGGCATAGCCGTTAACAGTGAAAAATATGTTAGTTTACGAATTAAAATTTTAAGATTGCTAGTTGACTATTTTTTTTTTCAAACTGTATTATTTAAAAAACAAAATCCTAGAGACATCGACCATCCCGGTGTTGAGTGACCCACTGATGACAGTCTTCCCCATGTTGCCGACGAAGATGCCATTTTGTGCTGCTCTTTAAAGGTTTGGCTATCGTTTTTTAAAACAAGTAAAACATTTGGTTACATTTCTGACTTTCAGTGTTGTCTTCTGTGTTCATTTGTGTGGAAGAGTTTCAATTGTTGTGTGCATACTGTTGTATTTATTTATTTCACAGATGAGGTCTCTTCATGGCTATGCTATGACAAATATAGACGTAAGTCTTTACCCTCTGTCTTACATGTTACAAAGCCCAGACTGTTTTATTGTTACTATAAGTAGCTTTGGCCCATTCGTTGGAAGTTAGCTTTACAAATCTTTTTTCTTTACTAGTTCTCATATCTTTTGAACTTCGCTCTTTCCTCCTAAAATACCTTTAGAAGTAACAGGACTAGTCTCTCACGCTGAATAGATTCCTATTTGTTTGTTCACGTTCTTTGCAGGCTTACGAATGTTATATTACATGACCTACTACTTTTATGGGTTCTTTATCATAACTGAAAAATTTTCACTAGTTCTTCATCGTTCATGGTGTCTATTTAAAATTAGGAACCATAAAATATGATACTTCCAATATGACAGCATTGTACTGGTCATTAAACTGGGACAGATCAGTTCACTTTGCTTGCTTCAGTTTCTCCCTAAACAATGTCTATGGCGTATAGAAGTTAGTCTCTGATCCTTATTTTCCTCCAATAACATGCAGGCCATGCCAGTCTTCACCTTTGCGAACCAGGCGGGGCTTGACATGCTTGAGACGACCCTCGTGGCTCTACAGGATATCACTCTAGACAAGATCTTTGATGAATCCGGAAGGAAGGCTCTCTGTTCTGAATTTGCCAAGTTAATGCAACAGGTAACGCAGTTGTGATTCTTAGTTAGATTCTTTCACATGGATAGACAAGCGGTAGTATGAAACAATAGTGTAGGAACAACCACTTCTCACCACCCACTGTGAGTGCTGGTCTTCGTGCTTGCGACATTCTGGTTTGCTCAGCAACTTGTCCAAACATATGGTGAAGCCTAATATGCAAGAAAGCTGCTCCTTTTTATAGTTTAGCTGCTGTTCTATGTCACCTGCAGCGGATGAACACGTCTCTTTGAAATGACCGGAATCTGTCGGCTGGGAAAGTGCTGGTGATGTTTGTGGGTGCTTTCCCATAACGGGCTGAATTAATTAATTAGCTTTGAACTGAGACTTGTGCACACTTTTCATGATTCGACCGTTTAAAACTTTGACATGTTTGCTCCAAAGTTCCTTCATCTCATTAAATATTTCCTTGTTTTGAAATTTCTTCCAGGGCTACGCATATCTTCCCGGCCCGGGTGTGTGCTTGTCGGGGATGGGCCGCCATGTCTCCTTCGAGCAGGCCGTTGCATGGAAGGTCCTGGGCGAAGACAACGCAGAGCACTGCCTCGCCTTCTCCTTCATCAACTGGTCTTTCGTGTGAGGCAGCCTCGCCACACATCAAAGAATGGTGTATTGCTCCGACTAACGAGAGGAAGAACAAAGAAGGCAGCCCATTTTTTTGTAGCTAGAAGGGAGCCCCCCATGTCTAGGAATATCAGAGTCTTGGGGCCCGACCTGGCCTATTCTCCCAACCTGACCACCATGCTCCCCCATGATATTGGATATGAATATATATGATGATCTCTGGGATGGAGGAGTTGTGTGCACACCTCTGGAAGAAGAGGTTAATGATTGGAGCACATTCCCAGTTGACATCTGGGTTCTTCCTGCTTTGATCTGTCATAGGCCGCCCTCCCCTCCCTCCCTCCACAAATTGGCTACCCCTTGCAAGTATTTGAGTATGTCGGGTTGATGAAGAGGTACATGAGAAGAACATAATCTAGTGTGATGGGGCCAAATGGCTTCAGACTAATCTCGTTCTTTCAGCAGAACAGGGAATTCAGATCGTAGTCACCTCGTTGGTTTCTTTTCCTTCTCTGATCTGACCGCTCGACTTCTCTGTAAGATTCCTTTGGGCAGTCTACATTCTACAACAGTACTGTTATCCTCCAGTTGTTTTGGCATCATTGCAGTGGACAGACAGCGAGATTGAAATGTAGCTTTGCTATCAATTGTACTACGATTGGGGGCTGCCCAACCTCTTGATTTCTGGGTAGGGTCAGATCAGAAACGTTCACGGGATTTAGAGCTAGATTGTTTCATACACGTGCAACTCGTCACGCTGTAGCATGTGTCTGTCGACTAAGGGTCCGTTTGTTTGTAAGTAAAATCCTGATAGGAAACGGTTTTTCAAGGAAAATCCTTTTTTAGACCACCATGGAAAAAAAAATCTGAAAAATTATATCACACAAAATCCGGATTTTGGCATCAACCGCCAGCTTCTACAGTAACATGTTTAGGCACTATTCATCTAAACTATATTTTTATTTTTGTTCCACTCATTTAAATAGTATTTGTCAAATTTAATTATTTTTTATTAGTTAATTTATTTTTTACTTTTTTTATTAAAATATCTGTAGAATATTATTCATTCAAATTATGTTTTTATTTTATTTCTCCTACTTTAAATTATATTTGTCAAAGTTACTTATTTTATTATTAGTTATTTATTTTTTTATTTTTTTAAAATATTAAAAATAAAAAAATAAAAAAAATAAAAATTTGATGAATAATGTTAATACACAAAGAGTATATGACTCTCTCTCATTTGAGTAGATCATAAGATCTCATACTCTTCCATATAACTTTATATTTTCCTAACAACCAAATAGACAATTACGTTTTTATTTTCACGTAAAAGTTTTTCTGTGAAAAATTATTTTCCTCTAAAACTGTTTTACATGCAACCAAATAGACCCTAAAATGTGTTCTTTTTCTTTGTCGAGACTGCGGAGCGTTTTTTTCCTTCCTTTTTTTTTGGATAAATACTGAAAAATCCCACCCGACTCAGATCAAGAATTGACGAGAGGTTAATGTGGTGATACAAGTTTCTGTGTGGTTTTGTAAAGGGTTTTCTTTTAAAATAGCGTAGTTTGAAATTTTTTTTTAAGGAGAATAGCACAGTAAAAAACTAAATTCTCAATCTAACACACTTTGTACAGTGTACCGCACTTTCACGTATAAAAAATAATAAATTAAAAAGTCGGAAGCGCTTGCAAGTCGGCTAACCCATGGCCTACTTGCTCGTGGGAGGAGCAGCCCAGTCATGAACATGTTTTTTTTTTATGTTTTCTTCTCACTTTTGATATATTTAAGAGATCTAAATGGTGTCTAATTAAGATGAAATTTAAAATATAAGCTAATTAAGAGATGATACAAATTATAGTAATTTTAGTTTAATTTTTTAAATTAATTTTTTTTCAAATAAAAATTGTCCGAAAAATCATTAGGTGACTTAATCTTAACATCTAAAAATCTAAATGATGTCTAATTGAGATAAAATTTCAAACATAAACTAATTAAGAGATGATACAAATTATAGTAATTTTAGTTTAATTTTTTAAATTAATTTTTTGTCAAGTAAAAATTGTCCCAAAAATTATTAGGTTGACTTAATCTCAACATCTAAAGATCTAAATGATGTTTGTGGTGGTGTAATCCTGTTTGGGCCTGAGTCAAACAGGC
>JACBKR010005380.1:0-18701 GCA_014218235.1 Colocasia esculenta | reverse complement strand
GCCCAATTCCTCTCCGGGAGCGCGGTCGCAGGCTGCCGATGCGATCGCATACGGACAACGCTTCGCTCAAACAGGCATAACTTTTCGCTCGGTTATCGGAATCGCTTATAAGACCCCAATTCGGAATCGGGACTCAGAGGCGCTCGACGAACCTTTTTGCCTCAGGCCATAAGACGTCATTCGGGGTCGAAAATCCTTCGTTTCGCACTCTGAAACTGCGATTCTAGCCGACGATCTCCCCTACTCTAAGGTTTTTTGGCAGTAGCGACTCCCTCGATTACGCGAATCGCTGGCGGAGCCACACGCGGAGCCGCCCAGTCACAGCGATCGGAAGTCGTGTTCAACTCGACGCGAGATCTCCTCCCCAGGTCGTGGATATGGGTGCCCGAACATCGCCGATATAGTCACCCCTCGGTTTATTCCCACCCCTTCAGCGAAAGAATTGGGCATAACTTCCGCACGGGCATCGGAATCTCTTATGTGACCACAATTCGGAATCGGCACTCCGAGACGGTCGACAAGGCGTTGGTTTCGCGGAATTCCGTTCTGGGGCCAAAATTCCCCCGGAGCGTGTGTACTAGTACACCGCTGCCGTACCCTCGGTCGGACGCGTATATTTATTCGCCCGGGGGTCGGAACCGCCGCGAGGCCCCAATTCAGAATCGGCGCTTCGACCCGGTCGGTAAATGGTCGCATTCGGAGATTTCCGGTCTGGCGCCCAAATTCCTCTCCGGGAGCGCGGTCGCAGGCTGCGACGCGATCGCGATCGCATACGGACACCGCTTCGCTCAAACAGGCATAACTTTTCGCTCGGTTATCGGAATCGCTTATAAGACCCCAATCGGAATCGGCACTCAGAGGCGCTCGATGCCCCTTATGCCTCAGGCCATAAGCGTCGTTCCGGGGTCGAAATTCCTTCATTTCGCACTCCGAAACTGCGATTCTAGCCGACGATCTCTCCTATTCCAAGGTTTTTTGGCAGTAGCGACTCCCTCGATTACGCGAATCGCTGGCGGAGCCCACACGCGGAGCCCCCCAGTCACAGCGATCGGAAGTCGTGTTCAACTCGATGCGAGATCTCCTCTTCAGGTCGTAGATATGGGTGCCCGAACATCGCCGATATAGTCACCCCCTCCGGTTTATTCCCACCCCTTCAGCGAAAGAATTGGGCATAACTTTCCGCACGGGCATCAGAATCGCTTATGTGACCACAATTCGGAATCGGCACTCCGAGACGGTCGACAAGGCGTTGGTTTCGGAATTCCGTTCCGGGCAAAAATCCCCCCCGGAGCGTGTGTACTAGTACCCCGACTGCCGTACCCTCCGGTCGGACGCGTATATTTATTCGCCCGGGGGTCGGAACCGCCTGCGAGGCCCCAATTCAGAATCGGCGCTTCGACCCGGTCGGTAAATGGTCACATTCGGAGATTTCCAGTTCGGCGCCCAAATTCCTCTCCGGGAGTGCGGTCGCAGGCTGCCGATGCAATCGCATACGGACACCACTTCGCTCAAACAGACATAACTTTTCGCTCGGTTATCGGAATCGCTTATAAGACCCCAATTCGGAATCGACACTCAGAGGCTCTCGATGTCCCCTTATTGCCTCAGGCCATAAGACGTCGTTTCGGGGTCGAAAATCCTTCATTTCGCACTCGAAACTCCGATTCTAGCCGAAATCTCCCCTATTCCAAGGTTTTTTGGCAGAGTAGCGACTCCCTCGATTACGCGAATCGCTGGCAGAGCCCCACGCGGAGCCGCCCAGTCACAGCGATCGGAATCGGTTCAACTCGACGCGAGATCTCCTCCCCAGGTCGTGGATATGGGTGCCCGAACATCGCCGATATAGTCACCCCCTCCAGTTTATTCCCACCCCTTCAGCGAAAGAATTGGGCATAACTTTCCGCACGGGCATCGGAATCGCTTATGTGACCACAATTCGAAATCGGCACTCCGAGACGGTCGACAAGGTGCTGGTTTCGCGGAATTCCGTTCGGGGGCAAAATTCCCCCTGGAGCGTGTGTACTAGTACACCGACTGCCGTACCCTCCGGTCGGACGCGTATATTTATTCGCCCGAGGGTCGGAACCGCCCGCGAGGCCTAATTCAGAATCGGCGCTTCGACCCGGACGGTAAATGGACGCATTCGGAGATTTCCGGTCCAGCGCCCAAATCCTCTCCGGGAGCGCGGTCGCAGGCTGCCGATGCGATCGCATACGGACACCGCTTCGCTCAAACAGGCATAACTTTTCGCTCGGTTATCGGAATCGCTTATAAGACCCAATTCGGAATCGGCACTCAGAGGCGCTCGACGCCCCTTATTGCCTCAGGCCATAAGACGTCGTTTCGGGTAGAAAATCCTTCGTTTCGCACTCCGAAACTGTGATTCTAACCGTCGATCTCCCCTATTCCAAGGTTTTTTGGCAGTAGCGACTCTCTCGATTTCGCGAATCGCTGGCGGAGCCCACACGCGGAGCCGCCCAGTCACAGCGATCGAAAGTCGTGTTCAACTCGACGCGAGATCTCCTCCCAGGTTGTGGATAGGGTGCCCGAACATCACCGATATAGTCACCCCCTCGGTTTATTCCCACCCCTTCAGCGAAAGAATTGGGCATAACTTTCCGCACGGGCATCGGAATCGCTTATGTGACAACAATTCGGAATCGGCTCGAGACGGTCGACAAGGCGTTGGTTTTGCGGAATTCCATTCCGGGGCAAAAATTCCCCCCGAGAGCGTGTGTACTAGTACACCGACTGCCGTACCTCGGTCGGACGCGTATATTTATTCGCCCGGGGGTCGGAACTGCCCGCGAGGCCCCAATTCAGAATCGGCGCTTCGACCCGGTTGGTAAATGGTCGCATTCGGAGATTTCCGGTCGGCGCCCAAATTCCTCTCCGGGAGCGCTGTCGCAGGCTGCCGATGTGATCGCATACGGACACCGTTTCGCTCAAATAGGCATAACTTTTCGCTCAGTTATCGGAATCACTTATAAGACATCAATTCGGAATAGGAACTCAGAGGCGCTCGACGCCCCCTTTTTGCCTCAGGCCTTAAGACGTCGTTTCGGGGTCGAAAATCCTTCGTTTCGCACTCCGAAACTGCGATTCTAGCCGACGATCTCCCCTATTCCAGGTTTTTTGGAAGTAGCGACTCCCTCGATTAGCGAATCGCTGGCGGAGCCACACGCGGAGCCGCCCAGTCACAGCGATCGGAGTCGTGTTCAACTCGACGCGAGATCTCCTCCCCAGGTCGTGGATATGGGTGCCCGAACATCGCCGATATAGTCACCCCCTCCGGTTTATTCCCACCCCTTCAGCGAAAGAATTGGGCATAACTTTCCGCACGGGCATCGGAATCGCTTATGTGACCACAATTCGGAATCGGCACTCCGAGACGGTCGACATGGCGCTGGTTTGTGGAATTCCATCCGGGGCCAAAACTCCCCCGAGGAGAGTGTGTACTAGTACACCGAATGCCGTACCCTCCGGTCGGACGCGTATATTTATTCGCCCGGGGTCAGAACGCCCGCGAGGCCCCAATTCAGAATCGGCGCTACGACCCGGTCGGTAAATGGTCGCATTCGGAGATTTCCGGTCCGGCGCCCAAATTCCTCTCCGGGAGCGCGGTCGCAGGCTGCCGATGCGATCGCATACGGACACCGCTTCGCTCAAACAGGCATAACTTTTCGCTCGGTTATCGGAATCGCTTATAAGATCCCAATTCGGAATCGGCACTCAGAGGCGCTCGACGCCCTATATTGCCTCGGGCCATAAGACGTCGTTTGGGTCGAAAATCCTTCGTTTCGCACTCCAAAACTACGATTCTAGCCGACGATCTCCCCTATTCCAAGGTTTTTTGGCTAGTAGCTAGCGACTCCCTCGATTACGCGAATCGCTGGCGGAGCCGACACGCGGAGCCGCCCAGTCACAGCGATCGGAAGTCGTGTTCAACACGACGCGAGATTCCTCCCCAGGTCGTGGATATGGGTGCCCGAACATCGCGATATAGTCACCCTCCGGTTTATTCCCACCCCTTCAGCGAAAGAATTGGGCATAATTTTGCACAGGCATCGGAATCGCTTATGTGACCACAATTCGGAATCGGCACTTCGAGACGGTCGACAAGGCGTGGTTTCGTGGAATTCCATCTGTGGCAAAAATTCCCCCGGAGCGTGGGGTGTGTACTAGTACACCGACTGCGTACCTCCGGTCGGATGCGTATATTATTCGCCCGGGGGTCGGAACCGCCCGCGTCTTTTTGCCTCAGGCCATAAGACGTCGTTTCGGGGTCGAAAATCCTTCGTTTCGCACTCCGAAACTGCGATTCTAGCCGACGATCTCCCCTTCCAAGGTTCTTGGCAGTAGCGACTCCCTCGATTACGCGAATCGCTGGCGGAGCCACACGCGGAGCCGCCCGTCACAGCGATCGGAAGTCGTGTTCAACTCGACGCGAGATCTCCTCCCCAGGTCGTGGATATGGGTGCCCGAACATCGCCGATATAGTCACCCCCTCCGGTTATTCCACCCCTTCAGCGAAAGAATTGGGCATAACTTTCCGCACGGGCATCGGAATCGCTTATGTGACCACAATTCAGAATCGGCACTCCGAGACGGTCGACAAGGCGCTAGTTTCACGGAATCCGTTCTGGGACCAAAATTCCCCCGGAGCGTGTGTACTAGTACACCGACTGCCGTACCCTCCGGTCGGACGCGTATATTTATTCGCCCGGGGTCAGAAACGCCCGCGAGGCCCCAATTCAGAATCGGCGCTTCGACCCGGTCGGTAAATGGTCGCATTCGGAGATTTCCGGTCCGGCGCCCAAATTCCTCTCGGGAGCGCGGGCGGTCGCAGGCTGCCGATGCGATCGCATACGGACACTGCTTCGCTCAAAAAGGCATAACTTTTCGCTGGTTATCGGAATCGCTTATAAGACCCCATTCGGAATCGGCACTCAGAGGCGCTCGACGCCCTTTATTGCCTCGGGCAATAAGACGTCGTTTCGGGGTCGAAAATCCTTCGTTTTGCACTCCGAAACTGCGATTCTAGCCGACGATCTCCCCTATTCCAAGGTTTTTTGGCAGTTGCGACTCCCTCGATTACGCGAATCACTGGCGGAGCCCACACGCGGAGCCGCCCAGTCACAGCGATCGGAAGTCGTGTTCAACACGACGCGAGATCTCCTCCCCAGGTCGTGGATATGGGTGCCCGAACATCGCCGATATAGTCACCCCCTCCGGTTTATTCCCCCCTTCAGCGAAAGAATGGGATTAACTTTCCGCACGGGCATCGGAATCATTTATGTGACCACAATTCGGAATCGGCACTCCGAGACGGTCGACAAGGCGTTGGTTTTGCGGAATCCCATTTCGGGGCAAAAATCCCCCCCGGAGCGTGTGTACTAGTACACCGACTGCCGTACCCTCCGGTCGGACGCGTATATTTATTCGCCCGGGGGTCGGAACCGCCCGCGAGGACCCAATTCAGAATCGGCGCTTCGACCCTTTCGGTAAATGGTCGCATTCGGAGATTTCCGTCCGGCGCCCAAATTCCTCTCCGGGAGCGCGGTCGCAGGCTGCCGATGCGATCGCATACGGACACCGCTTCACTCAAAAAGGCATAACTTTTCGCTCGGTTATCGAATCGCTTATAAGACCCCAATTCAGAATCGGCACTCAGAGGCGCTCGACGCCGCCTTATTGCCTATGGCCATAAGGCGTCGTTTCGGGGTCGAAAATCCTTCGTTTCGCACTCCAAAACTGCGATTCTATCCGATGATCTCCCCTATTCCAAGGTTTTTTGGCAAAAGCGACCCTCCTATTATGCGAATCGCTGGCGGAGCCCACACGCGGAGCCGCCCAGTCACAGCGATCGGAAGTCGTGTTCAACACGACGTGAGATCTCCTCCCCAGGTCGTGGATATGGGTGCCCGAACATCGCCGATATAGTCACCCCCTCCGGTTTATTCCCACCCCTTCAGTGAAAGAATTGGGCATAACTTTCCGCACGGGCATCGGAATCATTTATGTGACCACAATTCGGAATCGGCACTCCGAGACGGTCGACAAGGCGCTGGTTTCGTGGAATTCCGTTCCGGGGCCAAAATTCCCCCCAGAGCGTGTGTACTAGTACACCGACTGCCGTACCCTCCGTCGGACGCGTATATTTTTCGCCCGGGGGTCGGAACCGCCCGCGAGGCCCCAATTCAGAATCGGCGCTTCGACCCGGTCGCTTAAATGGTCGCATTCGGAGATTTCCGGTCCGGCGCCCAAATTCCTCTCCGGAGCGCAGTCGTAGGCTGCCGATCGATCGCGCATACGGACACCGCTTCACTCAAACAGCATAACTTTTCGCTCGGTTATCGGAATCGCTTATAAGACCCCAATTCAAATCGGCACTCAGAGGCGCTTGACGCTGCCTTATTGCCTCAGGCCATAAGACGTCGTTCGGGGTCGAAAATCCTTCATTTCGCACTCCAAAACTGCGATTCTAGCCGATGATCTCCCCTATTCCAAGGTTTTTTGGCAATAGCGACTCCCTCGATTACGCGAATCGCTGGCGGAGCCTACACCGGAGCCGACCCGTCAGAGCGATCGGAAGTCGTGTTCAACACAACGCGAGATCTCCTCCCCAGGTCGTGGATATGGGTGCCCGAACATCGCCGATATAGTCCACCCCCTCCGGTTTATTCCCACCCTTCAGTGAAAGAATTGGCATAACTTTCGCGCACGGGCATCGGAATCATTATGTGACCACAATTCGGAATCGGCACTCCGAGACGGTCGACAAGCGTTGGTTTTGCGGAATTCCGTTTCGGGGCCAAAATTCCCCCCGGAGCATGTGTACTAGTACAACCGACTGCCGTACCCCTCCCTCCGTCGGACGCGTATATTTATTCGCCCTGGGGTCGGAACCGCCTGCGAGGCCCCAATTCAGAATCGGCGCTTCGACCCGTCGGTAAATGGACGCATTCGGAGATTTCCGGTCCGGCGCCCAAATTCCTCTCCGGGAGCGCGGTCGCAGGCTGCCGATGCGATCGAATACGGACACCGCTTCGCTCAAATAGGCATAACTTGTCGCTCGGTTATCGGAATCGCTTATAAGACCCAATTCGGAATCGGCACTCCGAGGCGCTCGATGTCCCCTTATTGCCTCAGCCATAAGACGTCGTTTCGGGGTCGAAAATCCTTCATTTCGCACTCCGAACTCCGATTCTAGCCGACAATCTCCCCTATTCCAAGGTTTCTTGGCAGTAGCGACTCCCTCGATTACGCGAATCGCTGGCGGAGCCCACACACGAGCGCCCAGTCACAGCGATCGGAAGTCGTGTTCAACTCGACGCGAGATCTCCTCCCCAGGTAGTCGATATGCGAGACCGTCCTCGCCGTATAGTCACCCCCTCCGGTTTATTCCCACCCCTCCAGTGAAAGAATTGGGCATAACTTTCCGCACGGGCATCGAAATCGCTTATGTGACCACAATTCGGAATCGGCACTCCGAGACGGTCGACAAGGCATTGGTTTCATGGAATTCCGTTCCAGGGCCAAAATTCCCCCCGGAGCATGTGTACTAGTACACCGATTGCCGTACCCTTCGGTCGGACGCGTTAATTTATTCACCGGGGGTCAGACCACCCCCCCGAGGCCCCAATTCAGAATCGGCGCTTCGACCCGGTCGGTAAATGGTCGCATTCGGAGATTTTCAGTCCGGCGACCAATTCCTCTCCGTAGCGCGGTCGCAGTCTGCCGATGCGATCGCATACGGACACTGCTTCGCTCAAACAGGCATAACTTTTCGCTCGGTTATCGAATCACTTATAAGACCCAATTCGGAATCGGTACTCAGAGCGCTCGACGCCCCATTTTGCCTCAGGCCATAAGACGTCGTTTCGGGGTCGAAAATCCTTTCGCACTCCGAAATTGCGATTCTAGCCGACGATCTCCTATATTCCAAGGTTTTTTGGCAGTAGCGACTCCCTCGATTACGCGAATCGCTGGCGGAGCCACACGCGAGCTGCCAGTCACAGCGATCAGAAGTCGTGTTCACTCGACACGAGATCTCCTCCCCAGGTCGTGGATATGGGTGCCCGAACATCGCCGATATAGTCACCCCCTCCGGTTTATTCCCACCCCTTCAGCGAAAGAATTGGGCATAACTTTCCGCACGGGCATCGGAATCGCTTATGTGACCACAATTCGGAATCGGCACTCCGAGACGGTCGACAAGGCGCTGGTTTCGTGGATTCCGTTCCGGGGCCAAAATTCCCCCCGTGCGTGTGTACTAGTACACCGACTGCCGTACCTCCAGTCGGACGCGTATATTTATTCGCCCGGGGTCGGAACCGCCCGCGAGGCCCCGATTCAGAATCGACGATTTGACCCGTCGTAAATGGACGCATTCGGAGATTTCCGGTCCAGCGCCCAAATTCTTCTCCGGGAGCGCGGTCGCAGGCTGCCGATGCGATCACATACGGACACCGCTTCGCTCAAATAGGCATAACTTGTCGCTCGGTTATCGCAATCGCTTATAAGACCCCAATTCGGAATCGGCACTCAGAGGCGCTCGACGCCCCATTATTGCCTCAGGCCATAAGACGTCGTTTCGGGGTCGAAAATCCTTCGTTTCGCACTCCGAAACTGTGATTCTAACCGACGATCTCCCCTATTCCAAGGTTTTTTGGCAGTAGCGACTCCCTCGATTACGCGAATCGCTGGCGGAGCCCACACGCGGAGCCGCCCAGTCACAGCGATCGGAAGTCATGTTCAACTCGACGCGAGATCTCCTCCCCAGGTCGTGGATATGGGTGCCCGAACATCGCCGATATAGTCACCCCCTCCGGTTTATTCCCACCCCTTCAGCGAAAGAATTGGGCATAACTTTCCGCACGGGCATCGGAATCGTTTATGTGACCACAATTCGGAATCGGCACTCCGAGACGGTTGACAAGGCGCTGGTTTCGCGGAATTCCGTTTCCGGGGCCAAAATTCCCCCCAGAGCGTGTGTACTAGTACACCGACTGCCGTACCCTCCGGTCGGACGCGTATATTTATTCGCCCGGGGGTCGGAACCGCCCGCGAGGCCCCAATTCAGAATCGGCGCTTCGACCCGGTCGGTAAATGGTCACATTCGGAGATTTCCGGTCCGGCGCCCAAATTCCTCTCCGGGAGCGCGGTCGCAGGCTGCCGATGCGATCGCATATGGACACCGCTTCGCTCAAACAGGCATAACTTTTCGCTCGGTTATCGGAATCGCTTATAAGACCCCAATTCGGAATCGGCACTCAGAGGCGCTCGACGCCCCATTATTTCCTCAGGCCATAAGACGTCGTTTCGGGGTCGAAAATCCTTCGTTTCGCACTCTAAAACTGCGATTCTAGCCGACGATCTCACCTATTCCAAGGTTTTTTGGCAGTAGGACTCCCTCGATTACGTGAATCGCTGGGGAGCCCACACGCGGAGCTGCCCAGTCACAGCTATTGGAAGTCGTGTTCAACTCGACACGAGATCTCCTCCCCAGATCGTGGATATGGGTGCCCGAACAATCGCCGATATAGTCCCCCCCTCCGGTTTATTCCCACCCCTTCAGCGAAAGAATTGGGCATAACTTTCCGCACGGGCATCGGAATCGCTTATGTGACCACAATTCGGAATCGGCACTCCGAGACGGTCGACAAGGCGCTGGTTTCGCGGAATTCCGTTCCGGGGCCAAAATTCCCCCCGGAGCGTGTGTACTAGTACACCGACTGCCGTACCCTCCGGTCGGACGCGTATATTTATTCGCCCGGGGGTCGGAACCGCCCGCGAGGCCCCAATTCAGAATCGGCGCTTCGACCCGGTCGGTAAATGGTCGCATTCGGAGATTTCCAGTCCGGCGCCCAAATTCCTCTCCGGGAGCGCGGTCGCAGGCTGCCGATGCGATCGCATACGGACACCGCTTCGCTCAAACAGGCATAACTTTTCGCTCGGTTATCGGAATCGCTTATAAGACCCCAATTCGGAATCGGCACTCAGAGGTGCTCGACGACCTTATTGCCTCAGGCCATAAGACGTCGTTTCGGGGTCGAAAATCCTTCGTTTCGCACTCCGAAACTGCAATTCTAGCCGACGATCTCCCCTATTCCTAGGTTTTTTGGCAGTAGCGACTCCCTCGATTATGCGAATCGCTGGCGGAGCCCACACGCGGAGCCGCCCAGTCACAGCGATCGGAAGTCGTGTTCAACTCGACGCGAGTTCTCCTCCCCAGGTCGTGGATATGGGTGCTCGAACATCGCCGATATAGTCACCCCCACCGGTTTATTCCCACCCCTTCAGCGAAAGAATTGGGCATAACTTTCCGCACATGCATCGGAATCGCTTATGTGACCACAATTCGGAATCGGCACTCCGAGACGGTCGACAAGGCGCTGGTTTCGTGGAATTCCGTTCCGGGGCCAAAATTCCCCCGTAGCGTGTGTACTAGTGCACCGACTGCCGTAACCTCCAGTCGGACGCGTATATTTATTCGCCGGGGGTCGGAACCGCCCGCGAGGCCCCAATTCAGAATCGGCGCTTCAACCCAATCGGTAAATGGATGCATTCGGAGATTTCGGTCCGGCGCCCAAATTCTTCTCCGGGAGCGCGGTCGCAGGCTGCCGATGCGATCGCATACGGACACCGCTTCGCTCAAATAGGCATAACTTTTCGCTCGGTTATCAGAATCGCTTATAAGACCCCAATTCAGAATCGGCACTCAGAGGCGCTCGATGCACCCTTATTGCCTCAGGCCATAAGACATCGTTTCGGGGTCGAAAATCCTTCGTTTCGCACTCTGAAACTGCGATTCTAGCCGACGATCTCCCCTATTCCAAGGTTTTTTGGCAGTAGCGACTCCTTCGATTACGCGAATCGCTGGCGGAGCCCACACGCGGAGCCGCTCAGTCACAACGATCCGAAGTCGTGTTAAACTCGACGCGAGATCTCCTCCCCAGGTAATATGGTTGCCCGAACATCGCCGATATAGTCACCCCCTCCGGTTTATTCCCACCCCTTCAGCGAAAGAATTGGGCATAACTTTCCGCACGGGAATCGGAATCGCTTATGTGACCACAATTCGGAATCGGCACTCCGAGACGGTCGACAAGGCGTTGGTTTCGTGGAGTTCTGTTATGGGCCAAAATTCCCCCCGGAGCATGTGTACTAGTACACCGACTGCCGTACCATCCGGTCGGACGCGTATATTTATTCGCCCTGGGGTCGGAACCGCCCGCGAGGCCCCAATTCAGAATCGGCGCTTCGACCCGGGCGGTAAATGGACGCATTCGGAGATTTCCGGTCCGGTGCCCAAATTCCTCTCTGGAGCGCGGTCGCAGGCTGCCGATGCGATCGCATATGGACACCGCTTCGCTCAAACAGGCATAACTTTTCGCTCGCTTATCGGAATCGCTTATAAGACCCCAATTCGGAATCGCCACTCAGAGGCGCTCGACGCCCCCTTATTGCCTCAGGCCATAAGACGTCGTTTCGGGGTCAAAAATCCTTCGTTTCGCACTCCGAAACTGTGATTCGAACCGACGATCTCCCCTATTCCAAGGCTTTTTTGCAGTATCGACTCCCTCGATTACGCGAATCGCTGGCAGAGCCCACACGCAGCAGCGATCGGAAGTCGTGTTCAACTCGACGCGAGATCTCCTCCCCAGGTCGTGGATATGGGTGCCCGAACATCGCCGATATAGCCACCCCCTCCGATTTATTCCCACCCCTTCAGCAAAAGAATTGGGCATAACTTTCTGCACGGGCATCGGAATCGTTTATGTGACCACAATTCGTAATCGGCACCCCGAGACGGTCGACAAGGCGCTGGTTTCGCGGAATTCCGTTCCGGGGCCAAAATTCCCCCCGGAGCGTGTGTACTAGTACACCGACTGCCGTACCCTCCGGTCGGACGCGTATATTTATTCGCCCGGGGGTCGGACCGCCCGCGAGGCCCCAATTTAGAATCACGCTTCGACCCGTCGGTAAATGGTCGCATTCGGAGATTTCCTGTCCGGCGCCCAAATTCCTCTCCGGAGCGCGGTCGCAGGCTGCCGATGCAATCGCATAGGGACACCGCTTCGCTCAAATCGGCATAACTTTTCGCTCGGTTATCGGAATCGCTTATAAGACCCCAATTCGGAATCGGCACTCAGAGGCGCTCGACGCCCCATTATTGCCTCAGGCCATAAGACGTCGTTTCAGGGTCGAAAATCCTTCGTTTCGCACTCCGAAACTACGATTCTAGCCAACGATCTCCCCTATTCCAAGGTTTTTTGGCAGTAGCGACTCCTTCGCTTATGCGAATTGCTGGCGGAGTTCACACGCACCCGGACCGCTCTCACAGCGATCGGAAGTCGTGTTCAACTCGACGCGAGATCTCCTCCCCAGTCGTGGATATGGGTGCCCGAACATCGCCGATATAGTCACCCCCTCCGGTTTATTCCCATCCCTTCAGCGAAAGAATTGAGCATAACTTTCCGCACGGAATCGGAATCGCTTATGTGACCACAATTCGAATCGGCACTCCGAGACGATCGACAAGGCGTTGGTTTCGTGGAATTCCGTTATGGGGCCAAAATTCCCCCCGAGCATGTGTACTAGTACACCGACTGCCGTACACTCCGGTCGGATGTGTATATTTATTCGCCCGGGGGTCGGAACCGCTGCGAGGCCCAAATTCAGAATCGGCGCTTTGACCCGGTCGTAAATGGACGCATTCAGAGATTTCCGTTCCAGCGCCCAAATTCCTCTCTGGGAGCGCAGTCGCAGGCTGCCGATGCGATCGCATATGGACACCGCTTCGCTCAAATACATCATATTTTGTCGCTTATCGGAATCGCCACTCAGAGGCGCTCGACGCCCCCTTATTGCCTCAGGCCATAAGACGTCGTTTCGGGGTCGAAAATCCTTCGTTTCGCACTCCGAAACTGTGATTCGAACCGACGATCTCCCCTTCCAGGCTTTTTGGCAGTATCGACTCCCTCGATTACGCGAATCGCTGGCGGAGCCCATACGCGGAGCCGCCCAGTCACAGCGATCGGAAGTCGTGTTCAACTCGACGCGATCTCCTCCCCAGGTCGTGGATTGGTGCCCGAACATCGCCGATATAGTCACCCCCTCCAGTTTATTCCCACCCCTTCAGCGAAAGAATTGGGCATAACTTTCCGCACGGGAATCGGAATCGCTTATTGACCACAATTCGGAATCGGCACCGAGACGGTCGAGAAGGCGTTGGTTTCGCGGATTCCGTTATGGGGCCAAAATTCCCCCGGAGCATGTGTACTAGTACACCGACTGCCGTACCCTCCGTCGGACGCGTATATTTATTCGCCCGGGGGTCGGAACCGCCCGCGAGGCCCCAATTCAGAATCGGCGCTTCGACCCGGTCGGTAAATGGATGCATTCGGAGATTTCCGGTCCGGCGCCCAAATTCCTCTCTTGGAGCGCGGTCGCAGGCTGCCGATGCGATCGCATATGGACACCGCTTCGCTCAAACAGGCATAACTTTTCGCTCGCTTATCGGAATCGCTTATAAGACCCAATTCGGAATCGCCACGCAGAGGCGCTCGACGCCCCTTATTGCCTCAGGCCATAAGCGTCGTTTCGGGGTCGAAAATCCTTCGTTTCGCACTCCGAACTGTGATTCGAACCGACGATCTCCCCTATTCCAAGGCTTTTTGGCAGTATCGACGACTACCTCGATTACGCGAATCGCTGGCGGAGCCCACACGCGGAGCCGCCCAGTCACAGCGATCGGAAGTCGTGTTCAACTCGATGCGAGGTCTCCTCCCCAGGTCGTGGATATGGGTGCCCGAACATCGCCGATATAGTCACCCCCTCCGATTTATCCCCCCCCTTCAGCGAAAGAATTGGGCATAACTTTCCGCACGGGCATCGGAATCGTTTATGTGACCACAATTCGAATCGGCACTCCGAGACGGTCGACAAGGCGCTGGTTTCGCGGAATTCCGTTCCGGGGCCAAAATTCCCCCCGAGCGTGTGTACTAGTACACCGACAGCCGTACCTCCGGTCGGACGCGTATATTTATTCGCCCGGGGGTCGGAACCGCCCGCGAGGCCCCAATTCAGAATCGGCGCTTCGACCCGGTCGGTAAATGGTCGCATTCGGAGATTTCTGGTCCGGCGCCCAATTCCTCTCCGGGAGCGCGGTCGCAGGCTGCCGATGCGATCGCATACGGACACCGCTTCGCTCAAACCGGCATAACTTTTCGCTCGGTTATCAGAATCGCTTATAAGACCCCAATTCGGAATCGGCACTCAGAGGCGCTCGACGACCCCTTATCGCCTCAGGCCATAAGACTCGTTTCACGGTCGAAAATCCTTCGTTTCACACTCCGAAACTGCGATTCTAGCCGAACTCGACGCGAGATCTCTCCCAGGTCGTGGATATGGGTGCCCGAACATCGCCGATATAGTCACCCCCTCCAGTTTATTCCCACCCCTTCAGCGAAAATTGGGCATAACTTTCCGCACGGGAATCGGAATCGCTTATGTGACCACAATTCGGAATCGGCACTCCGAGACGGTCGAGAAGGCGTTGGTTTCGCGGATTCCGTTATGGGGCCAAAATTCCCCCCGAGCATGTGTACTAGTACACACGACTGCCGTACCCTCCGGTCGGACGCGTATATTTATTCGCCCGGGGGTCGAACCGCACGCGAGGCCCCAATTCAGAATCGGCGCTTCGACCCGGTCGTAAATGGATGCATTCGGAGATTTCCGGTCCGGCGCCCAAATTCCTCTCTGGGAGCGCGTCGCAGGCTGCCGATGCGATCGCATATGGACACCGCTTCGCTCAACAAGGCATAACTTTTCGCATCGCTTATCGGAATCGCTTATAACCCCAATTCGGAATCGCCACGCAGAGGCGCTCGACGCCCCTTATTGCCTCAGGCCATAAGACGTCGTTTCGGGGTCGAAAATCCTTCGTTTCGCACTCCGAAACTGTGATTCGAACCGACGATCTCCCCTATTCCAAGGCTTTTTGGCAGTATCGACTACCTCGATACGCGAATCGCTGGCGGAGCACCACGCGGAGCCGCCCAGTCACAGCGATCGGAAGTCGTGTTCAACTCGATGCGAGGTCTCCTCCCCAGGTCGTGGATATGGGGCCGAACATCGCGATATAGTCACCCCCTCCGATTTATTCCCACCCCTTCAGCGAAAGAATTGGGCATAACTTTCCGCACGGGCATCGAATCGTTTATGTGACCACAATTCGAAATCGGCACTCCGAGACGGTCGACAAGGCGCTGGTTTCGCGGAATTCCGTTCCGGGGCCAAAATTCCCCCCGGAGCGTGTGTACTAGTACACCGACAGCCGTACCCTCCGGTCGGACGCGTATATTTATTCGCCCGGGGGTCGGAACCGCCCGCGAGGCCCAATTCAGAATCGGCGCTTCGACCCGGTCGGTAAATGGTCGCATTCGGAGATTTCTGGTCCGGCGCCCAAATTCCTCTCCGGGAGCGCGGTCGCAGGCTGCCGATGCGATCGCATACGGACACCGCTTCGCTCAAACCGGCATAACTTTTCGCTCGGTTATCAGAATCGCTTATAAGACCCCAATTCGGAATCGGCACTCAGAGGCGCTCGACGCCCCATTATCGCCTCAGGCCATAAGACGTCGTTTCACGGTCGAAAATCCTTCGTTTCACACTCCGAAACTGCGATTCTAGCCGAACTCGACGCGAGATCTCCTCCCCAGGTCGTGGATATGGGTGCCCGAACATCGCCGATATAGTCACCCCCTCCAGTTTATTCCCACCCCTTCAGCGAAAGAATTGGGCATAACTTTCCGCACGGGCATCAGAATCGCTTATGTGACTACAATTCGGAATCGGCACTCCGAGACGGTCGACAAGGCGTTGGTTTCGCGGAATTCCGTTCTGGGGCCAAAATTCCCCCCGTAGCGTGTGTACTAGTACACCGACTGCCGTACCCTCCGGTCGGACGCGTATATTTATTCGCCCGGGGGTCGGAACCGCCCGCGAGGCCCCAATTCAGAATCGGCACTTCGACCTGGTCGGTAAATGGACGCATTCGGAGATTTCTGGTCCGGCACACAAATTCCTCTCTGGGAGCGCGGTCGCAGGCTGCCGATGCGATCACATATGGACACCGCTTCGCTCAAACAGGCATAACTTTTCGCTCGGTAATCAGAATCGCTTATAAGACCCCAATTCGGAATCGGCACTCAGAGGCGCTCGATGCCTCATTATTGCCTCAGGCCATAAGACGTCATTTCGGGGTCGAAAATCCTTCGTTTCGCACTACGAAACTGCGATTCTAGCCGACGATCTCCCCTATTCCAAGGTTTTTTGGCAGTAGCGACTCCCTCGATTACGCGAATCGCTAGCGAAGCCCACACGCGGAGCTGCCCAGTCACATCGATTGGAAGTCGTGTTCAACTCGAGGCGAGATCTCCTCCCCAGGTCGTGGATATGGGTGCCCGAACATCGCCGATATAGTCACCCCGTCCGGTTTATTCCCACCCCTTCAGCGAAAGAATTGGGCATAACTTTCCGCACGGGCATCGGAATCGCTTATGTGACCACAATTCGGAATCGGCACTCCGAGACGGTCGACAAGGCGTTGGTTTCGCGGAATTCCGTTCCGGGGCCAAAATTCCCCCCGTAGCGTGTGTACTAGTACACCGACTGCCGTACCCTCCGGTCGAACGCGTATATTTATACGCCCGGGGGTCGGAACCGCCCGCGAGGCCCCAATTCAGAATCGGCGCTTCGACCCGGTCGGTAAATGGTCGCATTCGGAGATTTCGGTCCGGCGACCAAATTCCTCTCTGGGAGCGCGGTCGCAGGCTGCCGATGCGATCGCATACGGACACCACTTCGCTCAAACATTCATAAATTTTAGCTCGGTTATCGGAATCACTTATAAGACCCCAATTCGGAATCGGCACTCAGAGGCGCTCGACGCCCCCTTATTGCCTCAGGCCATAAGACGTTGTTTCATGGTCGAAAATCCTTCGTTTCGCACTCTGAAACTGCGATTCTAGCCGACGATCTCCCCTATTCCAAGTTTTTTGGCAGTAGCGACTCCCTCGATTACGCGAATCGCTGGCGGAGCCCACACGCGGAGCCTCCCAGTCACAGCGATCAGAAGTCGTGTGCAACTCGACGCGAGATCTCCTCCCCAGGTCGTGGATATGGGTGCCCGAACATCACCGATATAGTCACCCCCTCCGGTTATTCCCACCCCTTCAGCGAAAGAATGGGCATAACTTTCCGCACGGGCATCAGAATCGCTTATGTGACCGCAATTCGGAATCGGCACTCCGAGACGGTCGACAAGGTGCTGGTTTCGCGGAATTCCATTCCGGGGCCAAAATTCCCCCCGGAGCGTGTGTACTAGTACACCTACTGCCGTACCCTCCGGTCGGACGCGTATATTTATTCGCCCGGGGGTCGGAACCGCCCGCGAGGCCCCAATTCAGAATCGGCCTTTCGACCCGGTCGGTAAATGGTCACATTCGGAGATTTCCGGTCCGGCGCCCAAATTCCTCTCCGGGAGCGCGGTCGCAGGCTGCCGATGCGATCGCATACGGACACCGCTTCGCTCAAACAGGCAACTTTTCGCTCGGTTATCGGAATCGCTTATAAGACCCGAATTCGGAATCGGCACTCAGAGGCGCTCGACGCCCCCTTATTTCCTCAGGCCATAAGACGTCGTTTCGGGGTCGAAAATTATTCGTTTCGCACTCCGAAACTGCGATTCTAGCCGACGATCTCCCCTATTCCAAGGTCGCACTATCCTCCCCTCCCAGAGACTCTTGAGGACGTGTTCTTCGCCCTCATGTCATGTGATGCCATCCAACTCCCCCACAAAGGGAGAATAACAACCCGAGGATTGACACCTCCAATATTGTCCGTACCATAGAGCCCATGGTCATTTCATCACCAATTGCTTTACCTTCCGTGACTGGGTCTATGATATGAATGACCAGGGTAGAATTAATTGGGAGGATGTCAAGGTGGCCATAGCCAAGTCTAGGTACACCAAAAAGGACCTCGGCATCTTAGCAACCCTCCCCCAATCACCAAAATAGCAACCCCTCCTCCTCAAAATCCCAGGAAAATGTCCACACCATGACTTGTTCGGAACCCCGGGTCGTGAGGAGAGAACAACAATGGGGGGTAGAGGGATTTGATGAGTGGTATCCATGTCCCACTGTAGAGTCCAGGAACCTCCCACCTCAGTAGATGCCATCCTTGAGGAAAAACCTTTAGTGCTTATCCGACCTCCTCAGGACACCTACCCCACTGTCCTCACCCCCTCTGCCTTGAGTCATCTACTAGACCCCTTCAGCTTATCCGCCCTCAGTCTCAGGAGGCGTCCACGTCACACTCCGGAACCGCATCGTTCCTCCACCTCCGCGGCCTTCCCAGGAGAGGAGGATAGTGTTCCTCCGCCCCCGGCTGGCACCGAATATGACATTCTCCAACATCTTGATAGACGCCCGCGAAGGTGTCTATTTTAGAGTTGATTCGGAGGTCGCCGTCACATCAATCACTCTCTTCCAATTTCTTCAGAAAATCATGGTTAACGATGACCTCCCTCCTAGTGGGGTCACCGGCGCCATTCTCTCCCTCACCCAGGACCTTCGATATCCTTCTCGGACAAAGATCTTGCCACTCCGAGTGTCGTTCTCTCCCTC
>JACBKR010005379.1:0-18638 GCA_014218235.1 Colocasia esculenta | reverse complement strand
TGGTTTTCTGCATAATTTAGGGTTCTGGCCGAAGGCACCTTGGCGTCAAGCCCAGGCCGTTGAGCAGTGTCAGCGTCCAGACATGGACGCCAACACTACTCCGGCGTCCAGCGATATGGACGCCAATTTCTCTGACCTGCATGCGTTGCAGAGCCAGAAAATCCGGGAGCAAGGTATGGCCACCATTGGGGAATGTCCCCCAACGGCTCTTAGGTTGTCAAATCGGTATGGTGAGTGAGTGAGGGGCTCTCCTTAGCTGAACCCGAATTTGGTCCCTCCCACTCCTCACTTCACCTTGCAAGAGGAGAAATAGAGGAAGAAAACCCTAGAGAAAGTCTGTGAGAAAAACCCCATCTTAGCACCCCCAAATCTGACCCCTTGGAGCTTGTCTGGAGATCTACTGCGACAAGGAGGAAGCTGGAGCAAGGGAGAAGGCATCCCCATCATCCCCTCGGCGTGGAGATCACCCAGGAGCCCGAGGAAGGCGATCTAGAGGGCGTTTCTGCAACTTCTTGGGACTGCCCAAGAGGTCTTCACCAAGCCATAAATCCCTTGGAGGAATTTTAGAAAGGCAAGTGACCTATCGATGATGTCCCCGTATGAGTCTAGGTGGGTTTTGCTATTTTTATGGATTTTTCCTCGAGTCCTAGACCCTCCCATTCACCCAAGTTTCAGAGCTCGGGTCTGTGTTTCTGCACAGACCTGATTCGACGGCAAGTCCCTGGACGCCTGTGATGAGCTTGGCGTCCATCGACCATGCCGCTGACCCTGAGTCAGCGGCCAGAGACCGCCGCCTAGTTCCTCTGGACAGAACAGTGAGCTGTTCTGTCCTCTTATGCATTAATTTCGGTATGTTTTTCCGTGATGAGGATATGGTAAACCTTATACTCTATGTATATCATTAGTTGTGATGTGTGGATGAATGTGGTGTGATGGTGAATGTGGGATAATGGTATCTTTTAAACTTGTAAGCATGACTTGTAGACAATCTTGCAAATCCTTGTTCATGATTTGAATTAGTATGAATGCCTTGGTTTTATTCTAATCATGAAGATCAGTGGGTCAGCATCTGTGTTTACAATTTTGGTAACTTATCCATGCTTGTGCAATTTGTAAATAAGCTCGGTTCGGTAGAAATAGAAGCATGCAAGAATGGTTTGTAGGGTTCAATCCATAGATGTATGAATTAGGGTAATTTTGTATCCTAAATTCCTGCATATGTTAGTAGCTTATGTTTAAACAGCAAGTGGCTAAATTACAACGTGTTAAATCCCATGTTAACTTAAGTTACTAATAGCATGCTAAATTGTGTTTTATTTTCTGTAAATTCTATTTAGCTCAGAAAAATCTAAAAATTTGAGTGTATGATCTTGAACCCGAAAACAACATGTGGTTAAATTTCAGGTCATTTGGATCAGTAAAAAAAAAGTATGTATTTTCATGTGAATGTGATAATCCACGTATACTATCGAAAGGTGGTTAGTTATTGTCTAAAACCAACTTGTTGGTGAATTTACTGTGTTAAACTCCTGAAATCTGTAGTAGCATGATTAGGAGAAACAAAACACATTGTGCATGAGAAAACGAAGGAGATGTGAGTGTTATGTGTAAAACACATGTTAAAACTCGGTATGAGTAAATTGTAAAAGTTGTGCCTATGTGACACTGCTACCCTAGAGGCATCGGGACCCTATATAGAAAAGTCCCTATAGAAGGCTCCATGTGATATAAGTTTGTCCCAAAGGCATTGGGAAAACCCCGGAGGTGGACAAGTACCACTGGATAGGGTGGAGAGGGCTTCTCCCGGTCTGCGCAGTTACCAGATTCACCGCTGTATTGCCTAGGTGGTGAGTATGTGTATGAGTTGTGTCATGTGTTGTGTTATGAGTTGTGTTGAGAGCTGTGCTAAGGAATGAGCACGAGCTATGAGATATTTGTTAGTGTCCTCTACTGGTGGTTAGGACTATGTGTCCATGGCAAATGTTTAAGTATGAAAAATGAATAAAGTGTGAAATATGTGAACATGGCACGTGGTAAGTGCCCAGATGCACGTGGTAAGTGCAATCGATGTGATATGTGATAAGTGAAAATGGAAGAGAAAATGATGTGGAAAATGAGTAAATTGTGTAAGTGTGAACATGTGTACGTGTCAAATGTGTAAAAGTGAACAATGTGAATGGTAAGTGTGCAATCACGTGAAATTCTAATGTGAAAATGTGTTTATTGAAAACCATGTGGGACAAATTCTGAAACATGTGAAATCAGAAAATTTATGTTACTATCCTCATGTTTATGTGTGCAAAATGTCTAGATCCATGTTAGGGGTAACTAATGAGTTTGTATGCAAAATAGCATGATTGTTTGTTCACATGATATGTTTTAAGCAACGTTGTAGCTCTCATGTGTAGATTTATAGCTATTGAATCATGTGAAATCAGCAACCTAAAGCATGTAGAATGTCCATGTATTTGTCTAAAAATATGTAAGATCCATGCTAGTTGTGTTTCCTTTCATGTGTGCACAATGTTCATGTTAGTAGCTCTCATGTCTTGGTTCTTTAAAGACAAGTTTCATAAGTGAATTGAATAGAGAGCATGTGATAGGTAAATTTTATTCCTACAAATCTGAAAGCATGATCCATGTATAAACTTATAAACTTTCATGATAGGTTGAAACCTCGGAAATGACTAGTATGCCATGTTTTGAAAATTGTAATGTGCATGTAAAACCCCTATGACTTATACGTGTATGTATGGGTAGTGTTGCTTGCTGAGTTCTTTAGACTCACTCTTGCTTCGGCGTACAGGTTGACAAGTATCGTGCACTAGAAGAAAGCGTGACGAGGATCATCATATAGAAGACTATTTTGTGGAGCTGTTACCAGTTGTACTTTTCTTTTGCACAAAAGATTATTGTATGGACAATATTTGGGCATTGTAGTTCCCTTTATTTTGTATTAATGTGGACATTGTCTTTCCTTTTCGCTATTTAGATTGTGGAATGTGTGTTGGTGACGGGTTAAGAGTTGAGTTGTTTATTTTATTCCGCTGTACTCTATTGCTATCCAGGTACATATCAACCTATTGACCAGTGTTGGGTACATGTCCCACTGTGACAACGCCCTTTTTACCGATGGGGATTGGTATAATCATACGGTATAAAGAGGGTCGTTACACAGGCTCTTCTAACTGATCAGCCGGCAAATTCATTTGGGAAGGTAACGCCTCGGGCGAGTTCACTGTCAAGTCTGCCTATTCTTTTGCCTCCACTCGGGTCTTAGCCGCAGTGCATGGAACAAATTATGGAACCACGCCCTCCCTCCCCGTTCTGCCATGTTTACCTGGAAGCTTCTTTCCAGGGCGGTTCAGGTGGACTCTAGAATAATGGACAGTGGTATTAATATGGTTTCTAAATGTGTGTGCTGAAAATGTCACCACAGGAAACTCTGGACCACTTGTTTATCTCTGGTGATATCGCTCAGGAACTTTGGAGATGGCTGGCTCCCCTTTTGCACAATAAAATTACATGGAGTGACCATGTTAACTACTAGATGCTGGAGCATCATCTCTACCTCCAATATGAGTTCCCTTATCATTTCTATTTTCTTTGGTCTGGCTACTTGTTGCTTATGCTCTGGGAAATCTAGAAATTTCGTTGTACTACTATAATGGAGGGTATCCTTAGGACTGTTGATGATGTCAAGCGCTCCATTTTCTTTAATGTGCATAGGATCGTTGGTGCAATCAAGTTCACTCGTCCCATCTCTACCACACCAAGCAGATTCTTTAATATTTTTTTAGCATCAATCCGATGGTCAATATCAAACCCCTATCTGGGTTAAATGGATCCCTCCTATAATCAATTTCTGCTTCATGTTGATGGGGCCTCCAAAGGTAATCCTGGCTTAGTGGAGGAGGTGGTTGTATTAGGGACTGCCATGGCAATTTATATATGTGGTTTCGCCTTCTATTTGGCAATGGCAGTACTATCTTGGCTGAGGCAAGGGCGATGCATGATGGTTTTCACTTGGCTGCTGAACGGAATATTAATATTTCCTTTCTCCATTCTGACTTTGCGCTCCTTGTTAGAGCATCAGAAGTGGGAATTGTCTGCACTGGTCTATTTTCCCCTGGTGGAGGGGAATTTGTAAGATGATCAAGTTCTTAAGCCGAACATCCAGCATAATATCGGGTGGGGAATCAGGTTGTCGACTCATTGGCTAACTAAGCTTGTTCCCCGGAGGCGAGCAACGTTTCTTCTACCTTCAGCTGTCTCCTGCAAGATTCAGGGGTGGCTCAATGTTGATAAAGCGGGGTTTCCTAGTTTTCGACATCCTTAGTTGGTGCTTTATCATGTGGTGGCGTTCTTATTGTTAGAGTCGGGTTACCTTGGGTGTTGTGGCTTCCACCGGTTTTGTGTGGGTCTTTTTGTGGTGGTTCTTACTGTTGGAGTCAGTATATACCATGTAATATTCTATTATGGAATAAAAATTTTCCTTTGATGGATCACCTAGTGGAGTGAGAACATTTCCTCCTTCTGGGAGGGGGTGCACTCCCTAGCCGCTGACCCATTAGAGGCACTGATCAAAAAAAAAAAAAATTTCACCCCCATGATCAGTTAAAATGTATTTGATTTTATGAGAAAAACCGGTTAAGGCAAAGGTGCAGAAGTTCCTAAATTCTAGGCAAGCATCACTCTTGTAGGATAGAAAATAACCCAAGTATATCTAGTAAAATCATCAATGATGACAAAACCATATCTTTTGCCACTAAGACTAAGAATCCTAGTTGGCCCAAAAAGATCCATATGAAGTAATCTAGTGGCTTAGATGTGAGTACATCATTGAAGATTTTAAAAGATTTTCTGGTTTGTTTTCCTTGAGCACATATCCCACAGAGTTGATTCTCAATGTTTGGAAGAGATTCAGGAAGTCCTTTCACCAGATTTAGCCTTAAGAGTTTATTTATTATGTTGAAACTTGCAAGACCAAGTCTTTTATGCCATGTCCATGCAATTTCATCTTTATTTGCAACTAAACAAATGTTTTCAGCAAAATTTTTATCAAGATTGATCATGTAGACATTGTTCTCTCTCTTGCCAAAGAATTTTATTTTATCAGTTGAAGAATCAATTATTTTGCAAAAATCTAATTCAAACACAACCTTGTGACCTTTGTGACAGTTGGCTAATACTCAACAAATTATAGTTCAAACCATCAACTAACAAAACATTTTCAATTGAGTTTGAGGAGGATCTACCAACCTTTCCAGATCTAATGATTTTCCCTTTATTTTTACCTCCAAATGTGACAGATCCTCCCTCCTTTTCAATCAGAAATGAGAACTTTGTTCTGTCTCCTGTCATGTGTCGTGAACACCCACTATCAAGAACCATATATTGGAGTTGGGTGCACGACCTTCCTGCAAAATTCAAATCAGAGAAGAGAAGATTTTGGTACCCAAACATTGTTGGGACCATCAGTGTGTTTGAGCAGAGACAATAGATTTTTCTAATCCATATTGAGTTGTTTTGGCATTTTCTTTGTTTTAGAAGTGATTTCTCTTTTTCCCAAGTCAACATTTCTTTTTGGAACGAAAACACCAATGTTCTTTCTTTCATGAGCATGGAGATTATGCAATTTGGTATGATTATTCATGTATGGAAATTCAACCAAGGATTCTTTTGGTATCTTGGAAAGTTTGGATAAAAGAATTGTGAATGGTACCAATAAGGATTATGATACCATTGATTCCAAGATTTGATCCAATCAGATTGATGCGTTGTCTTGACTCTCCAAGAATTATCATGAAAGTTTCTTTTGTGTTTTGATTATTTTTCAATTTTTGTTTGATTTCTATTTAACTGATTGTTGATTTTCAGAGTTGGACAGGTCGACCTGTGTTGGACTGGTGGTCGACCTATCAGTGGTGTGTGTTGATCTATTTTGTTTCTTTTGTTTAGAAACATTATTTTTATTGTGATTCTTGGACATTTCAGATGTGTTATTTGACACTTGTTTATTGTTGATTTCTGGACTAGCACTTTTAACAAATTTTATCAAGGGAGTTTTTGAAGAATCTTCTTCTTTCACCAAATTTATTCTTCAAGGATTTTTTGTGGTGAATCCTAGTCCATGTTTCTCAGTTCTCATTTTTGCTCCTAGCAAGGCATCAAGATTGTCTTTTCCTTTTGTGAAGGTTTCAATTACTTGTTCCTTTTCTTCCAACAAGTTTTTCAGATTCTAAATGTCATCAATAGCTTGTTGCTTTTCCCTTTGTTACAATTCCATTTTTTCAGAAAGTTTTTTAAAATTATTACTGGCCTTTGAGATGCAAGTTTGAATTCATCAATTTCGTTCAGAAGTTTTTCCTTTTCTTCATTGAGTTCATATGCTTCATTTTCAAGTTCAGAAATTCTTCTATTCAATGAAGTATCATGCATGGCATTTTCAAATTTCTTTTTCAGATATTTGTTGTCTTTTCTTATTTAGAAAAATTTTCAACCAACTCAACATATGCATCTTGCCAATCTTCAATAGAGTATTGTTCAAAGGAAGTACCTACCTTTCCATCGCTGTTGTTGGCCATAAAACATAGCTCCTCATTCCCTGAACTGAGGACTTTTCTTCTTCATCCTCACTTTGGTCATCATATGACAAAGTTGCTATCATAGCATTAGGCTTCTTCAATTTGTTGATCTTTTTGTACTTGTCCTTTTTATTCTCAGGACATTCCCCTTCATATGTCCTGCCTGTTGCACCTGTAGCAAATAATAGTCTCATCAGTTTTTTTGATTTCTATTAGAATTAGCATTTGAAAAAGAAATATTCCTTTTTCCCAAAGAAATTTCTTCTTTCCAGTGAATCTTCCTTTTCTTGATTTTAGAAATTTTTTGAATTGCCTAGTCATGGGGCAAGTTCATCCTCATTGGACTCAGACTCTTCAGAACTTGATTTCTCTTGACTTTTTTCTTTGTTACTTGATGAGGCTTTAAGTGCTATTGGTTTGGTCTTAAGCATATGCTCTTCATTTCTTTTCAAATTTATTTCATATGTCATTAAAGATCCTATGAGCTCATCCAAAGAGATTTTGGACAAATCCTTAGAATCTTCAATTACAGTGGCCTTAGTATTCCGATAGATGAGAGAGAACGCAAAATCTTTCTTACCAAATCAGCATCAGTGTACTCTTTACCTAGTGCCTTTAGTCCATTGACAATTGTCATAAACCTAGCAAATATTTCAGAAATTGATTCATCATATTTCATCATGAATAATTCATATTCAGAAAAAATATGTTTGCTTTAGTTTCCCTAACTTGAGATGTTCCCTCATACATTAATTCAAGTTTATCCCACATCTCTTTAGTAGATTTACACATGGATATTCTTAAATATTCTTTATGGTGGATTGCACACTGAAGCATGTTCATGGCATTGTAGTTAAGAGTGGCCCTCCTAATCTGTTCTCTAGTCCAATTCTCATCATCTCCTTGATTTTCATAAGGACCCACTTCAACACCTTCCAGATTTCATAGTTTTGAGCCCTAAGAAAAACTTGCATGCGATTTTTCCAATAGGAGTAATCAAACCCATTGAAAAATGGTGGCCTATTAATGGAATGACCTTCGCAATAAAACCTCGAGAATCCATTAAGTAGAAAGCAAAACAGAAACAAGACAAACAACCAATTCAAGCAGTGTCATACAAGAAGCAAACACAAAACACCCAAATCAGATTCGAACAATTGTGAACCCGCTCTGATACCAATTGTAGGATCGAGTGATTAGGTGAAGCAGATCTAGAAGGGGGGGTTGAATAGATCTGTTGCCAATTTTGCGGAAGCTTAGGAAAATTAAAAACTACTTTGACTCAGAGATCTAATCACAACAATAATTTCCAAATCTGATATGTGAGTGTGTAACAGGAGGTGTGAGACAATTAGGCAATTAGTGTGAAACTGCAATCCTATGTAATCTTCTAACATAGATCAACAATTCAAACCATTGCACATAGGATTTTTTAGGTGGTTCGGAAATCACACTTGTGATCCCTACGTCCACCCCTCACACAGTGAGGACACACTACTCAAAATTTGAGTACAACTCACACTGGAGCACGATGACTCCAACACACTTGAGTTTAACAACTTACACACAAATTGTAGAGCACACCTGCTCCAGAAACTGAGCACACTTGCTCAACCACACACTGAGTAGACAACTCACACAAACCGAGCTCAATAGCTCACAAAACACAAGCTAGATCAAAACCAACACAAATCAAATTCTCTAGCAAAGATCTGATTCAAGACAAATTCATTCACAGAAACTTGTGCAACACTTCATGCACAAATCCCATGGATGAATCAGGAGAACAACTTCTGAAATGATAGGAATAGATACAGTATTTATATGCTCCGATGGAGATTCCGTTGCAGAAGGTTGAATTGAAGAGAGTCGTTGATGCTTTCAATCACTTGGTGATACTCTGCTTTAGTAGCCTTGGATCATCAGAAATTCCCTTCAATTTCTTACTTCTGCTGGATCTGCTCCTTTGAGAAGTGCTTCAGCTCCTTCTCCAGAGCTCTCTTTGATCCCTTGTGTTGTTCAAGGATGTAGATGAATCACCACAGCAACGAGATGAACGAGAGCGGGAGATTCCCCTTTTGCCGCCAAAAGCTTTTCTTGAATATTCTGGAGGTCACTTCTTGTTTGGGGGGGTGATAGTTGGGGGTATATATAGCCCCATAAGTCCAATTGTACCCTTGGGGTGCGTGGGCACATGATCCAAGGCAAGTCCCTTGAACCCCAAGCGGCCACGTGTCCAGAGGAATCAGATGAGAAGACTTCAACCAGAGTATGTCGACACCCCTACTGAGTGTGTCGACACACTGTCCCAGACGGGCAAAATCATCTCCTAGAAACTGGGTCTAGTGTCGACACCACTATTGAGTGTGTCGACACACTATCCCAGTCAGACAAAAGGGTCTCCTGGAATCCGGAACTAGTGTCAAACCACCATTGAGTGTGTCGACACACATTGACCTATCTTCAAATATGGCTTCAGGAACAGTGATCTAGTGTCGACACCACTAAGGGATGTGTCGACACCACCATGACAAAAACTGTATGGCCCTAAAAATTTAACATATAAACTATTAGCACAATACATTATCATTATAGTATGAAGTGTAAAATGTTCAAACCATGTTAGTTGGGCATTATTATTCTATGAAGGAGGTATGTACCATGTTCAACCAAACAAGCACAAAATCACATAATGTCATCATCAAAACTAGAGAGAGAGAGGGAGATTAGCAAAAAATTGTAAAACCACACTCAACCCACAGACTGGAGTGGCACCTGGGAGTCGCACCTTCCGATGGTAGAGTCGCGTATAACAACAGTTATCACTCGAGCATTGGAATGGCGCCATACGAGGCTTGTATGGTCGCCCGTGCAGAACACCACTTCACTAGTTCGAGGTTGGAGAGAGGTAGCTTTTGGGACCAGAGATGGTGCAGCAGTGTGCAGACACAGTCAGGTTGGTCAGGCAGAGGCTTCAGGCAGCACAGAGTCGACAGAAGAGCCATGCAGATGTCCGCAGGAGGCTGTTACAGTTCAGTGTAGGCGACCTTGTTTTCTTGCAGGTTTCGCCGACCAAGGGAGTTATGAGATTTGGCAGGAAGGGAAAGCTCATTCCCCGGTACATTGGGCCTTTCCCTATCACAGAGAGGATCAGCGAGGTGGCTTATAGGTTGAGTCTTCCAGCAGAGTTGGCAGGCGTGCACAGTGTTTTCCACGTTTCGCAGCTCAGGAGGTACGTTGCAGATTTGTCGCACGTGTTGGACTACTCACAGCTTAAGGTAGTGCCAGACTTGTTAGTGCCAGAGACCCGGTCAGAGTTGTCGACCGCAGAGTGCAGCAGTTGCGTCGAAGGTAGATTTCGCTAGTGAAGGTCATTTGGGAGAACCGCGTCGGTGGCAAGGCCACCTAGGAGCGTAAGGATGAGATGCGAGAGCAGTTCCCCTATTTGTTTGATTGATTGGTATGTTATCTTTCCCTGTACTGCTTTCCAGTTTGAGACCAAGTTTATTTTAATTTCGAGGACGAAATTTCTTAATGTGGGTAGGATGTAAGACCCCGCCCTCCTGGGCCCTTTGGCCCTATCCTCAGGGTCATGGCAGGCACCCTGGTTAAGACATGGCCACGCTAGGGGAGCTCGTTGCGACATGGTTTTGTGGCAACACACCTGGCCATCGCGACACTGTCGCGACGGGGGTGGGCGTCGCGTTCTTGTCGCGGCGTTTGGAGGTGTCGCGACTGCTTTTCTGAGAAACGTGACCGTTGTCTTGTCTGTCAAAATGGTCGTGTCAGGTGGTAGGTGCGTATAGCATTGACATGACCTGGTTAGCCGTCATGTTTGCTTTTCCGGCCTTCGAGGTTTGACAGCCTTTTTGGGGTTGCACCGGGAATGGCCGTCGCGACATGGTTGTTGTCGTGCCCGGCCGACCCGTCGCATCTTAGGGCCGTCGGTTTAAAACTGAGGCTGCACCCCATTCTCTCCCGCTCACCCTCTCTCTTCTCTGTCTTCCCTCTTCTCCCCCTCTCGAGCTTCCTTGGGTTTTCTCAGTGGTTCTTCGTGCTCGTGGTGCTCGTGCTGAGGTGGTGTCGTCCCGTTCGTGTAGGGGATGTGTTCGTGGTGCTTGGAGCGAGGAGGAGGTGGCCATTCCGATGTGAGACCAACGGGTCGGCTCTACTTGTGGATGTAGGGACCCCATGATCCTCTCGCCCTAGCATGCTCCCCTCCCCCTTGAGATCATGTTTTCCCCATGGTTTGGTTGTGGGGGTGTGAGGAACCATTCTCGTGTTTGAGTGAGGTTTCCCATCGAGCGTAGATCCTTGTAAATCCATGTTTTTGGGGTTTTAGGGGTGGTATGCGTGATTTATAAGCTTTCTTACATGTTCTCCATGCTCCCCTCCCCCTGTGGTGTGTTGTAATCCCATTTTTGGGGTGGTCTCTAGGAGGTCTGCTCCAGAACCCCCCTCGGCTGAAGACGCGACCCCTATAGAGGTCGCGATCTTGTCGTGACAGCCTGTCCGGTCATGACATGATCGCGACCCTGGTCGCGCCGGCTTGGGCCGCCGCAACAGTGTCGTGACAGGGTATGGGGTCACGACAAGATCGCGACGGCTCGATGCGTCGCGACTACAGCCGAGAAACAGGTTATGATGAAGTATCGTGCTTTGTCTTCGCCGTTTCCTCTTCTCTTACTGTACCCGTGGCACCTGTGCTAGCTTCCTAGTACTGTCCTACACTAGTCGTTCGCCCGGTGTTCGACACTTGAGGGCTTGTCCCATGAGAGGTTGTTACCATTGCTTGGGACCCCCATCCCTGTGCGCCTGTTGATGGAGTACTCTAGGCACGGGCGTGCTCGAGTCGCGGACTATGGAGCAGAGGGGAAAACGGTGTCTAGGATAGCGGCGTTGAGTCATTTGCAGAGCTCTCGTGGTTGGTCTGGGACACCGAGGTTGTTTGGAGTCCTTCCCGGCACAGGCCATTCAGTCCTTCTTCTCACTGCCTCGCTCTTTGTGGCCTCGGAACCACCTAGAGAGGCCAGGCGTGGGACCGTAGTCTGGCCAGACTACGGTGGTTACTGTTGTGTTCTTTGTGTCCTGCCTCACTCTGACGAGACGTGGAGGTTTGGACCTGGGTCGAGGATAAGACGTCAGTGGACGCACCTGACCGGTTGACTAGTGGTAGTGCTTTCTGTAGCTAGTGTTCCTTGTCCAGGTGGGGTTTCCCCCTACCTTTGTTTGCTAGCCGTGTGGTGGTCACGACGAACAGTCGTACGGAGTTTCCGACCGTGTTGTACTTCCGTACCGCGCTAGTTGTAGCTTTACTTCCGCACTTTTGTTTGTAGGTAGAAGATATAACTGCTTTTATTTAATTTATATATATATTCTTCTGTCTGTTAGAGCCAGTAGGAGATGGTAGTCCCTACTGAGCTTCTATTGTGAAGCTCATCCCTCCTTTTTCCCAGGTGAGACTTCTCAGCAGCGACAGGGCACGCGCCGAGCAGAGGAGACGGGGAGCTAGTCGTGGTCCCCGTAGCTAGCAGTGGTTCCCCCTCTCAGTCTACGTCACCCTCGGGGTATGCCCCTAAGGGATTTGTTATCCCCTGTCTTTACTTGTACTAGTTGTGTGTGTTGGGACTGTACTTAGAGCGGTACACAACAGTCTTGCTCTTCTTTCCGTTTCTGCGTGTGCGCTTCTAGTTTTGCAGTTGACGTTTATTTCCATTACATATCTTGTTAGATTTATATTATAGCCCTTCCAGGTCTCCAGATCCGTGGGCGGCGACCATGAAAATTGAGTCCTCGGCATGGGCCGAGGGTTGGGTTCTCGTGGTCGTTACAGATGTAGCAGAGAATTCTTTATTCATCCAAATAATCAGTAGCGAGCAGCGGTAGCCAGCAACCCAGCAATGCAGTGGAACCTCCATTATACTGGCAGATAGCAGAAGCTCAGAGGGTAGATGAGAATTTGACTGAGATTGTGAAGATGGAAGATGTCACTATTGATGATGATTGTGTGATCAAATTCAAAGGGCCATTGTATGTTCTAGCAGAAGCAGAAGTGAAACATAAAGTATTGGAAGAGGTGCATAGATCCAGGTATACTATTCATCCAGGCAGCACAAAAATGTATCAAGATTTGAAGAAGCACTTTTGGTGTCCGAACATGAAGAATGAGATAGCAGAATTCATAACCTTGATATGTCAGCAAGTTAAAGCAGAGCATCAAAGGCCAATAGTTTTATTGCAGCCATTGTCGATTCCACAGTGGAAATAGGATGATATAGCCATGGATTTTGTAGTAGGATTTCCCAAGACAGCATCAGGTCACAATGGAATTTGGGTTTTTGTTGATCGATTGACAAAGGTGTGCAATTTATTGCTGTAAGCATGTCATGGACAGTGGACATATTGGCTAGGTTGTATGTGGACAAAATAGTACCATACATGGCATTCCAGTCACTATTGTTTCAGATAGAGATCAAGGTTCACATCAAGTTTCTGGAGGAGTTTTCAGACAGTGGTTGGTACTGAGTTGAGGTACAGTTCGGCTTATCATCTGCAAAGAGATGGTTAAACAGAATGAACAATTTAGACCATAGACCATAGAAGACATGCTACGAGCTTACTGTTTAGTTTGGGGGAGGCAGTTGGGAGCAACATTTAGGTATGGTGAATTTGCATACAACAACAATTACCATGCAAGTATTGGAATGGCACCATATGATGCTCTGTATGGAAGACCGTGCAGAACACCCTTAAACTGGCATGAGGTAGGAGAAAGACAGGTTATGGGAGTAGAATTGATTCAACAATGTTCAGAAATGGTCAAGTTTATTAAGGAAAAACCTCAGACAGCTCAGAGTCAACAAAAAAGCTATGCAGATATAAGACACAAACCATTGCAATTTGAAGTTGGTGACTATATGTTTTTGAAAGTTTCTCCCACAAAAGGTGTTCTAAGATTCAGTAGGAAATGTAAGTTGAGTCCAAGATATGTAGGTCCATTCTAGATTTAGAAAGAAATGGTGAAACAGCTTACATAATAGATCTCTCAAGAGATTTCTTAGACGCACATGATGTGTTCCATGTTTCTATGTTGAGAAGATATATCAGAGATCCTTCAGAAATAGTCAGCTACACTAGAGTTGATTTGAAGCCAGATAGTCTATGTCGAAATATCCAGTACAGATTACATGGTGAAGAACACAAAAGCTAAGAAATAAAGATATTGAGTTAGTGAAAATTAGATGGGAAAACAAATAGACAGGACACATGGGAGTTAGCAGAGGAAATGCAAAGAGCATATCCATACTTGTTTGAGTAAGCTTTTAATTATTTTAGGTGATAGTACTATGCATGTATAGTTTTTGATTGGGTGTTGAAGTTTCTTTCAGAATTTCGAAGATGAAATTTCTTTTAGGTGATAGTAATGTAACATTGTGACTGTTCAGATCGTGGTTCATCGGGTTTGGTGGCCAATGTGTTGCCTATAGTTGGTGTTTGTGTTGGCTTGGCAGGTTGTGTGGGGTTGTGGGCCGAAAATTCGGGCCCAATACACTTTGGTTCTCTTTCTGCGAACGCGACAGAGTGCAATGTCATGTTTCAATGGAAACGCGACCACCTGCTACGTCGTGTTTTCATCACCGCTTTCCGTGGGTGCCGCTACGTACGCACCACGTGGCACATGCAGGAACGTCACGGTTTACATGCGATGGCGGGGTACGTCGTAATTTAAACTCGATGGCCCGATACGTCATGATTTAGCATGTTATGTTTTTTTGTCCGAACGTTGTCCAAACAGTGCAGGAGACACTATTCGGCTGGGGGAGAGGCTGTCGAGGGGGCTTTCAGGCGATTCGGAGTTCTGGCTTGTGGTTTGGCATGTTTCCATCGCGAGGAGGTTGTTCGAAGCATGGGAAACACCAGGGCAGCGCGATTCTTCACGTTCTTCATGTGGTAGGGGAATTCTCCTTACTTTTGGTGTATGGATCGAGTTTATGGTATTTGATACATGGAACTGCTTATATTCAGTAGCAAGCATGTGTAGGTATCTATGTGAATGCATATTTGTGGGTTACGTCACTGTTACAGGTTGTTTGGTGGGTTTTCTGGAGATGGAGGTTGAGTGGGGAATCCCGGCTGAGAAAACGACGGACCCAGTCATCGCATTTTGAACGCGACAACATACCCCGTCATGATTCGGCCTTGAAAGTGACACTTTACCCCGTCGCGATTTAGTCTTTGAAATGCGTCGTCTGTGTACGTCGCGTTTTAAAGGCGACACCCGACCCGTCGCGCTCTTGGCCCCAAGGGCTGTAACCAGGTTTCACATCTTATAGTTATTATGTGTGTTATTTCTTGTATTTTAAATATGAAAGTGGTGCAATGGCACGTGTCAAGTTTAAGGATTATCGTGGTTGCATGGTTTGGACGTACATGGAAAGTTGAGTAGTACAACGTCTTATATGGTTACCACTCGAGTTGGGTACCCCAGGTTCATTGTGAGCTAGGCACGTGGTGTTCGGAGTTTGTTCTGGTACGGTGTGTACCGTCGAGGCCTATGTCGTATTCCTGGACACCCTCACTCTTGTGTTTGAGTTGTATGTCTGGCTGATAGAAAGACGATAGTGGGATAGCGACTTGTGTGTGAGTTTGTGTTCGGTCACTTATAGCACGCTCGTGGTTGGGGGTACGAACACCAATAGATGTACTGGGCCCTAGCTAGTCCTATTTTTCAATGCCTTACTTTAGGGAGCTTGGGTCGGAGTCCCTAAATATGCCAGGCATGGGCCTTTAGCAGTGTGGCCTACAGGTGTGGTGTTGGCTGGTCTCCACAGTTTGTTGGCCTTGTTAAGGTGGAGGGGTAGCTAGACCTTACGTTCGTGGCTATGAGACTGAGAAGTAGTCTCATGTGGTTTGTCCAGGTCTGTAGATGGCGTCACGAACCAGTTTTCATGGCCTGAGTGTGGCATTACCCTTCTTTAGCTCATGCACTTGAGCAAGGTTTGTCGTTTATTTATTTAGGGTTGATCCATGTTATTCATTTAGAATTATTTATTTAATTACAGTTGTAGCACCATGTTTAAGCAGCTTATATTTGCTGTTTAATGTAGTTATTTACTCCTGCTTCTCATGAGTTTGGTGTTGTTTCGGTTTTTGAGGGAGTTTCCCTATTGAGCCAGTGACTTGTAAGGCTCACCTCTACTCCTTTCAAGTGAAGGAGAGTAGGAGGGTTCTCATCCCTCGCGTAGTTCGGAGCCACATCGTAGTGGAGTTGGGCCTACACCTCCAGCAGTGTGATTCTTCTTTCTGTCTCACCTCGGGGTATGCCCCAGGTTGATGTACTTTGTATATTGACTCTAGTTGAGAATTGACTATGTATATTTCATGTAAATATGTGTGATATATGCAATCTTATATATGTTTAATATGTTCTTTTATATTTCCACAGAAATTTGTGTTGATATCTCTTGCAAGGCTTTGGCCTGATTGTGGGAGGCGGAGTCAAGTCAAGCTCGTTATTAGGTTAACGGGTATGAACGATGAGGACCATCACACCTAGACTGCCCTACATCTGGTCACAAATTGAATGAGGCAATCCCCCTGGAAAGATAGAGGTTAGGGATTATTGGCGAGAAAGGTGTCATTCAAAAGAAGGCTCTTCTCATCAACTAGTTGACTGTAGAGAAGAGATTACTACATGCAATGATCACAACCATCATCACGCCAAGGGTAGGAACTCACCCCTCCATCACCTCTAGAGATGGAAACCTGCTTTACTAGTCCACATAGAGGCATCCAGTGAACTTAGCCTCAGTTATCATAGACAGAATGATGGGGTCCATGCATCTAAATGAGTCATTTCCATATGGACCGCTGTTAATAGTACTATTCAGAAGGAACCATGTAAACTTGGAATCAGATATTGCCACACAAATCAAAGAGAGCATTGGGCTATCCACTCTCAGAAGAAGCCACTACACTCTAGTAGACAATGTCCAGAATGTGTGGGTAAAAAATTTGGTACTTGATTGCACCCATGAGTCATTTGCAGATGTCATGCTAGTTGCTTCTTCAGCTCAAGCAATTGAAACATTATTGGAAGAAAGATTAGAGGCAGTAGCTCCTACATGGAAGAACAAGGAGCACCAGTAGTAGAAAAAGAAGCCCCGACAGTAGTAGAACAAGTAAACCCTGAAGAGATCATTATTCAAGTCATCAAGGATATTAGAAGAAAAATTGTTATAGAAGAAGATGCTCCTCCCCCAAATTTCAGCTTTGAACCATTGAGGAGACAACATATCAAAATGTCTCGCCTTCACTTTTTGAGACAGCCACACCCCAACCAAAGTCTCAGGGGGGAGACCAGTGGAGAAGGACCATAGAGGATGTATTTGAGTTGGTACAACAAGAGATGATAAATGTGGTTAAAATGCAGATCCACCAATTTGGACGTTAAATTTGACTTTGTGATTGAAGAATTGCAATAGATGAGGGATCTGATTTTCCAGTTTGTATGCAATCAAAAGAAAGGTAGTACTCCCATGACAACCACATCAACAGCAGCAGAAGTAAGGGGAGCACTAGTAGTAGAGGAAAATGTAGCACCAAAGATAGCAACTGCATCATCAGCAGCAGAAGCAACTCAGCTAGAACAAGAGCTACCTGCTCCACCACACAAATTAGTACAAGAAGAAGTAGCTCAGCCAAAGGCAGTAAAAGCACAGGAAGTAATAGTGAAGGCAGCCACAATAGAAGTCAGAGCAGAGACAGTAACAATAACAGAACAACCAGAAAATGTAACAGAAGAAGTAGCAGCACCAACATAATAGCCAGCAGTAGCAGCACCAGCTATAGAAGAAGATTTAGTTGATGCTTCCTTAGGGTCTCATGCTAAGGTGTTTAAGCGAAGGGCAAAAAGAAAGTTGGTTAAGTCCAGATCCATTCTCTTTCCAACCTCTAAAACCAAACCTTCTTTTAATCCTAACCCTTCCACTACTTGTATACCACAACTAGAAACCTCTTCTTCCATTCCTCCTTCTTAACCTACCATTAAGCAGGAACACATAAAAGAGCCTCTCTTCAGCTTCTAAAACTATAGAAACCCCCCCTAGAACATGCTATCTCTGGTGAGGATTCTTTTCATGAGGATCTTTCTCCTAAACTTCCACCAACTCTTCACCTTTGTCCACCATCCGTTTATCCTTACTTCCATGAATTCCTAACCTAGCCAGTCGACCTCTAGGTCAAAGCTTCCCAACGAAGAGACTCTCTCAAAGGCTGGATGGAAAATAAAAGGAGAGGCCATAGGCAAAGAGTTTCCTCCATTCTGGTATATCTTTATTTATCATTCAAAGATGAATTTTGAGATTTTTAAGAATTTCTTCAGATAACGGTATTTTTGGAAGTTCGTGGCACGATTCAGTACAAGTTTGAAGATTGGCTGCCTATCTTGATCAAAACCAAGGAAATCTCTCTAGGAGAATTTAACTACATTGTTAGCTCCAGTCACTGTCTATCTCCTGAAGAATTCTCAGAGTAGATCTAGGAGAAACAACAAAATTCCGAGAAGCCAAAGTAGGTAGATCTGCCCTCTGAATGTTCAAAATCATCTGAATTTGAGGTTTTATGACCTGTTTAATTCCTTTTTGAAGAAGCATCAAGAGAGCTTCACTAGGATGAAGCTATTTAATGAAGAATGATTTAAGCTCAATTTGGCCAATGTCAGTAGGGGTCAATGGGCTATGTTGCTAAAATGGCAGAAAACCATTACACCTTCTATGACTATGGGTTGCCCTCCAATTTGTATCCCAGTTTGATAGGTGAATTCAACTCCATACTAGATTTTGTCAGAGTTGTCTTTAACAGATTTATCAGATTAGCAGTCAGATATAAGATCAAGTACAGTAAAGTCTTGTTATTTTATAGGTTTTCCCTAATTCACATAGCTAAATCCACACAGTACCTCAAGGAATTTCAAGAATGCTTTGTAGAATTAGAAAAAGACTGAATAAAGGGGTAGTGGACACTTCGATATCCAAACAGAGGGCCAAGGAA
>JACBKR010005378.1:0-18825 GCA_014218235.1 Colocasia esculenta | reverse complement strand
GGTATCCATTGCCTAGGATTGGCGATCTCTTTGATCAGCTTCAGTCTGCTCATGTCTTTTCGAAGATCGACCTGAGGTCGGGCTACTATCAGTTGTGGATTAGAGACTCTGACATTGAGAGGACTGCTTTTCGGACCAGATATGCACATTTTGAGTTTTTGGTGATGCCGTTTGGGCTCACCAATGCACCGGTGCCTTCATGGATCTGATGCACCGGTGGTTCCACCAGTTCTTGGACCGGTTTTCGTAGTGTTTGTTGACGACATTCTGGTGTACTCCGCTTCGGAGGAGGAGCACGCCGAGCACCTGAGGATCATGTTGCAGACTTTGCGAGAGCACCAGTTGTATGCCAAACTTAGTAAGTGTGAGTTTTGGCTACAACAGGTTCACTTTTTGGGGCACGTGATCTCAGGTGAGGGAGTTTCTGTAGATCCAGCGAAGGTCGAGGCAGTTTTGCAGTGGGAGAGTCCCAGAGACTGTGTCTAAGATTCGTAGCTTTTTGGGCTTGGCAGGTTACTACCGCAGGTTTGTTCGGGACTTTTCTCAGTTGCTGCACCCTTGACTCGGCTGACGAGAAAGGGGTTCGTTTTATGGTGGTCGAGCAGTGTGAGCAGAGCTTCATAGAGTTGAAGCGACTGCTTACGTCAGCGCCAGTCCTTGCGTTACCTTCAGGTGAGGAGGGTTTTGAGGTTTGCACAAATGCTTCAGGTGTTGGTCTGGGTGCGGTTTTGATGTAGCAAGGCCGAGTGGTGGCTTATGCGTCTCGCCAGCTTAAGCCCCACGAGGAGAGTTACCCGACCCATGACCTAGAGCTTGCAGCTGTGGTATTTGCTTTGAGGATTTGACGTCTTTACCTGTACAGAGTGAGTTTTGTAGTCCGTACCGACACCAGAGCTTGAGGTATGTGTTTTCTCAGAGGGATCTGAATATGAGGCAGCGTCGATGGATGGAATATCTGAAGACTATGATTTTAGCATTGAGTATAAGCCTGGAAAAGCGAATGTTTGCAGATGCTTTGAGTAAAAAGCACAGATGAGTCATCTGATGCTAAGGAGTGGCAGTTGTGGCAGTCTGCAGCAGAAGGGTCTTTCAGAGTTTCACCAGTCGTCGACTGTGTGTGTTGGGCAGTTTGTTGGCGGCTCCCGCCGTTGTGAGACAGGTTGTTGAGGCTCAGCAGGTAGATCCCGAGTTGACACAGAGTGTTACTTCTTCCAGAGGTTGAGCTTCGCGAGGACGGGACTGTTAGGTTCCGAGATAGACTCTATGTTCCTGTTGAGGAGTCTGTCAGGAGAATTTTGTTGCAGGAGGCACATGGCTCCAGATACTCGATTCATCCAGGGTCGACCAAAATGTATCACAGGTTGAGACGTCAGTTTTGGTGGCCTGGGATGAAGAAAGACATAGCGGCTTTTGTTGCTAGGTGGTTGGTATGCCAGCAGGTGAAGGCCGAACATTAGCGTCCAGGAGGACTTGTGCAGCCGTTAGAGATTCCGATGTGGAAGTGGGACCATGTGACGACTGACTTTGTTTGTGGTTTGCCGAGGACACCTGGAGGTTTTGACAGCGTTTGGTTTCTTGTGGACAATATTGACGAAGACTGCTAGATTCAGTCAGGACTAGTTGGGGTGTGAGTAGGTTGGCCGCGTTGTACGTAGAGCGGATTGTTCCTTTGCACGGAGTGCCGATCTCTATTGTGTCAGATAGGGATCCTCGCTTCACTTCTGGTTTCTGGCGCAGTTTCCAGAGGGCTTTGGGGACAGAGTGGCTTTTAGTTCCGCCTACCACCCTCAGTCAGATGGTCAGTCAGAGCGGACTATCCAGACTTAGAGGACATGCTTAGAGCTTGTTGTCTGGAGTGGCAGGAATCGTGGACAGCTCACTTGCCGTTGGTCGAGTCGCATATAATAATAGCTATCACTCCAGTATCGGTATGGCACCATATGAGGCTTTGTACGGACGACCATGTCGCACTCCTCTAGATATGGTTCGAGATTGCGAACACGATTGTCCGGGCCAGAGTTTAGTACAGCAGCAGTTGAGGTAGTTTAGCTTGTGAGGCAAAGGCTTCAGTCAGCTCAGAGTCGACAGAAGAGTTATGCAGATCAGCGCAGACGACCGCTGGATCGTTTCAGGTAGGAGACCAGGTGTTTTTCCGTGTGCGTCTCCTATGAAGAGTGGTTGTGAGGTTCGGTAGGCGTGGAAAGTTGAGTCCCCGCTTTATTGGACCTTTCACCATTACTGGAGCGTGTCGGAGGTTTGGCGTATAGACTTGAGCTTCCGTCAGAGTTGGCAGTAGTCCACGATGTGTTCCACGTGTCGCTGCTTCGGAGGTACCTTTCTGACGAGTCTCACGTTCTCTCCCGAGCACAAAGTGGTCTAGGTGACTCCAGTGTTGACAGTACCAGAGTTTCCGTTGCATATTGAGGATCGCTGAGTTCAGAGGTTGAGGACAAGGCAATCCCCTTAGTTCGTATTGCGTGGCAGCGACATTCAGATGGTGAGTCGACATGGGAGCGAGAGGAAAAAATGCGCGAGTAGTTTCTGTACCTCTTTGGTGAGTCTTCTTTCTTTATGTTGTTTGAATTTGGGGGCAAAATTCCTTAAGGGGGGAGGGCTGTAAGGTCTCGGGTCTTAGCGGATCCTTATTGGGTCTTGTAGAGGTTCGGATGTGGTTGACGACAATGGATATTGCCGTTGACTTGTGGTTTGACAGCCAGGGGCTAGCCGTTGACTTGGTTTTTAGCGTCCAGCGATGTGGACGTTTGTCGTTGAACTTGACGGCAAGCGGTCCGGACGTCACCCATTGGCGGTTCAATAGGCGGCGAGGTATGTGGACGTCTATTTGTGGCTTCGGTAGAAATAGGCCACCCAGAGCAGCACCTTTCTCTTCCTTTCCTCTCTTTCCCTCCACTTTTGCCTTTGTCTGTTTCCACCACTTCCATGGTTGATGGGAGCTCGTGGGAAGCCCTGAACGTGTGGCATGTTAGATCGAGCGGGAAAGAACATGAAGATTTGGTGTGATTCGCGCGGAGACTTCGAGGGGTTCCGACGCGATGGTGACTGTTTAGGAGTTTTTGAGCCGTTCTAAGGTAGGGACTTAACCCCTTAAACCCTCCTTAATGGATCAACATGCTTAACTATTGTAGATTGGTATGCTAATTATGTTTTAGGGTTGGGTTGTGCCATGCCGGGATTTTGGGTGTTTTGGGCGATCCAAGTGTTGGATCGTGAATTTCCGAGTTCTGGTAGTGTTAGAAGATGTGAGGAGATGTTTCCCTCCATCATTTATGGATGTTAGGCGGTTTTGCCTAATTGGACTGACCCGACGCTGTTCTGGGTCTAGGGACTGAAGATATTACGTCCACATATGTTGACGTTGAGATCTTCAGGTTGATATAAACGACAAGGTCCATTGCCGTTGATTAAATGTTGGCGGCATTGTGAGTGCCGTCTACATCTTGATTGGCGACATTCGATGTTGCCGTTAATATCTTGTTCCCAGCAGGCTTTGGTCCTGTTTTGTGTTTAAAGGTGTTGACGTGCGATGTCCGCCTGTTAAACACGTTCTGCCAGGCTTAGAGTGTGCTCCGCCTGTGCATATGCATATTAACTATGTTGAGATGTGACACAGGTGTCCGTCTATGTACGGTGTTCAGATGTTGAGAGTGTTACCATCTGTACTCGCGTTGAGTTACCGTGCTTCTGTTTTTGTTTGTCACCTGGACATAGAGCGCGCTCTATCTAGATGACCGCCGTGTGGGGGTCCTCCGTCGTGAGCCAGGACATTGAGAGCGTCTCTGTCCTATGCGTACTCCTTGTAGTGGTTTTCGAGCCGGTCTTCGTGGAGCCCCTTCTCTACCGCTAGGGTCAGGCGTAGGGGGAAACCGGTCGTGGACCAGACGCGAGAGAGAGCATCTGTAGTGTGCACACGTGGCTGGGGTTGAGAGACTCTGTGGTGACGGGACGCCGAGCACAGACCCTAGCTGAGTCCTACTTACTGTGTGTGAGTGTTGTGTTTACTGAGCCGCGAGGTTTAAGTTTTGGGTTGTGATGCGACGTGTATTTACTTTCTGTTTTTACTTCCCCACACTTAGTACTGTTGCCGGGGGGGTTCCTTTTCCCTACTGGGTCTCTTTTCTTGAGACTCACTCCCCTCCCTTTCAGGTGGTCGTCGTCGACTCCCTTTCCAGGCGAGTCTAGCCACTCCGGTGTTGGTGCGCCCTAGCTGCAGTGAGTAGTACTTTTGTTGTACTTCTGTACTCTGTACTTCTTAGCTCGGACTCTGAGTTGTACATGTTATGTTTCATGTATAGTGAAATTTACAGCTTTACATGGTGTGTATCTTCTTATAATAGTCTCCTCGGACGTTCACTTTTTACCCTTCCGAGCTTGTCTCGTGGGTTAGCGGGTCAGAATTCGGTGTTACTGTTTGGTTACTGGTAATGCGGATTCTGGGTCGTTACACTGAATGGGCACAGAGAGTGTCCCAAGGGCTCCAGTCTAGCCCCAATGACGGAGAGTCTAAATATACTGTTAACCATGGGGTATAATGATTACTGGCATTGCATTTGCATTGGGAGAACTTGCGTGTTGAATGCTAGATACAATAACCACATACACGTGTCCTAGTGTGCATTTCAAGGTGGATCTTTCCTTGGTGTACATTAGTGTCTTCGTGCTTGATTAGTGTTACATGATCGTGCTCGTGCTTGCTTGCTTGCGTGATATGGCCATCCTGCAATTATTGCAATTTAAGTGATATCTTGCATGCTTGTTACATGACATTCTATTGAATACTCTTGCTCGTTATATCATTCTGGATCTTGCTCTATCATGATCGTCAATCTAGCTTGTTCATATATCATATTTTAATGAGTTTTATTCGCACATCAATATCTGATAATCGTGCTTACCTAGTTCTAATTGTTAATCACTTATATCATTGCCCGCACATTGAGATATAAATCCTACTGGGATAGTTTGCTCATTCCCTACTTTTAACCATTCTAGGTGACTATGAAGTACACGAAGAGGAGCAAGTCGAGGATGGGAATGCGTCCGAGTGATGAGCATCCGAAACACGTGTGTTTATCCTTAGGTTACATTGAGAGTAGATTCATGTAGTAGGTAGTGAGGAATTATGCACTTTTCCTTTTATTGAGTCTTAGTCCTGTTACTCATATTTAAAGAGTTGTATTAGTTCCCTTTGAAGCAATGAGATGAGTTTCGAATACAATTTTAATTGAGTTCATTATTTGGCCCTACTATGATGTTGCGTTGATATACATTTAGTGCTTGCTAGCTAGAGGCTTATTTGCCGACTGCTCACGTCTCGGAGAATCGACTCGAATTATCCAAATAATATTCGTTGCATAATTCTCGGGATGTGACAGAGTAAATATCATAATAATTATCACTTTAACTTCTTATCGGTTACAGTATTAGCAGTGTTGGGATTACTAAATAAGTCCAACATCGATTGATGTTTATCGCTTCGATTATTGAACACTCACATCGATTATACAACACTTTGCGATTAGTGTTATTCACATATCGATCGATGAATACAAGTCATATATTGTTCCAATTAATGAACACTCACCTTATATTAATTCGATTAGGTTATTCACATATCGATTAATGAATACAAGTCATATATTGTTCTGATTAGTGAACACTTGCCTTATATCGTTCCGATTAGTGTTATTCACGTATCGATTGTAACAACCAACTTCTGCCTGGTACAGTTATACCAATCCACGTCAGACGAGAGGGAGATGCTACAGGGCGAAGACTCCTTCAGTAGACAGTCGGTTTGAGATATACACAAATAGAGATAGTAAATGCAACGAAAAGTAAATGACTCTTATTCATCAACTTATAATCCACATATCACCATCTATATAGTCTAAGAAAAGAAAGAACATAACATAACATAATCTCTCATAACCAAAGCCTAAGTACAATGCCAACTAATAGAAACAAATCTAACTATAGTCTGAATGAACTACTCTTCAAGTTCCTTATCGGATCTTGCAACTCTTCGTCTCTCCTGAAAAGTCAACAATTTGAGCCTATGCAAGATACTCAGCAAGCAAACAAGAAATTTAAAACCACAATCTACAATATAGTAAACTTTAAAACAACATGATACACATATATAACATTCACAAGATATCATATACATAAACTATATTCTCACAACTAACAATTCTCATGGGTAGCATTAACACTTAAACATGCAAAGCATTTAAATCACTAAACATTAATGAACAGTCTTTAACATAGAATGCATTAACAATCAATAACATGCACAATTAAGAGACAATAAGTAAAACTCTAACTCTAAACAATAGGCACTAACAGTAGTGGCAAACAAAAGTAGTAAGCAGTAGACAATAGTAATAAGCAATAGGCAGTAAACTGTTACACCCGACGCGAAAATTCGGAATGCGCAGTTGTGATCGGATCATAAATAGAGCGATAAATATTGGATATGACATCAATATAACTAAATCTCATAAAAATCCAAATAACAACGTTCTATTACATCCAATAAACATCAGAGCCAGACATAGGGCCTATTATTCAGATTACATATCAAACTCAAGGGAGAAAGGTGCTACTAACACAGTACTCCTGATAACCAAACTCTAACATCATAGCTTCAAAATGAAAGGATGATCTTCACTCGTGCCCTTCCCCATTAGTGTCCTTATGTTCATCACTAACACCTGAAATGTTGGGAAAATAGGTGTGAACGCACTAACGCCCAGTAGGATTTATATCTCAATGCACAGGCACTACTATACGTGATTAGCATTTTAAATAAGTAGAATCTCTACAAGAACATGATGGCTAGACATGCATGACATTACTAACAATTAAATGGCTAAACAGAGTAGAATTATCAACGGATGTCATAGCGAATCAAGTACTGACTTTCATATGCATTGAACAAGGAATTCAGAATGAGATCGTATCTCATAAACAAGAACTAGCCATATTTGTTCAACCCCTCTATATTTTACCCTTATATTTTGGTGATAACAAAATTTATGATTAATTAATATATTCAATATATATTTTTTCTTAATAAATATAAATTTATGTGATAATTAAATATTAAATTATTTAATACCATGTTTTTCTAATAATAAATTAAATATCATGTTTTTCCTAATAAATATAATTTTATGACATATTGATGTGTGATTTGCACTAAAAGCTAAATCAATGTCCATTCAATATACATCGATCGATTTCTGTTCACAAGTGCCACATCGATTTGCTTGAAAACACGGATTTGCTCTCATAAAGATTTGATAAGTGAAACATCGATTTGGTCTCATAAGGATTTGATAAGTGAAACATGGATTTGCTCTCACATCGATTTGCTCTCATAAGGATTTGATAAGTGAACCATCGATTTGGTCTCATAAGGATTTGATAAATGAAACATGGATTTGCTCTCACATGGATTTGCTCTCACATCGATTTGCTCTCCTAAGGATTTGATAAGTGAAACATGGATTTGCTCTCACATCGATTTGCTCTCACATCGATTTGCTCGCACAAGGATTTGATAAGTGAAACATGGATTTGCCTCAAACATGGATTGCTTCAAACATGGATTTGCTTCTCACATGGATTTCATAAGTGAAACAGGATTCTCTTGTAAAACATGGATTTCACTTAAACATCAATTTCCTTATATTTCAAAAAGTTTTTTTTTTTGCATCTAGTGAAAAGTCAAATATATTTCTGACAGAAGATCTTTTTTATCTTTCCCGATCTCTTCTCTCTTGTCAGCACAAAGAGCTTACCTACCACTTCTGGGAGACAACAGGAAACATAGAGGTATGAACCTTTTTGACAGAAACCTCTTTTATCTAAACACTTTCTTCTATGCTTGCAGACCTCGTAGACCCACAAAATATCAGAAGAAAGAGAAGATGAGCAATGGCTAGAACTCCAACGGATTTGTTCAAAGCTGCTCATATCAAAGATTGAAGTAAGGTGAGAATAAAAGTGAGCTTTCCTGAAGATCTTAAAAGAGTGTACATCCAGTGAAGAACCAAAGCTCCATATACACTCAAGAAAAGAGAGAAAGAGCCCGAGCCGAAGAAGAAGTGTTCAAGCATCTGAAGCCCTCAAGCTTCAAGCTCCTTCTCCTCTCTTCACTCTCTCTGTGTGCATCTTTGTAATCTGGGGAGACAGTCTTTTCGCTGAGAGTTTTCTTGTAGTTGGTGTTCTAAGAAAGATTTCTATCCAGCTGTAGGACTGTATACAGTGTAGAACCTAGCTAGGGGTTTGTGTCTAGCAGAACCACACTGGGTTTGTACCAGGAGGTTTGCTTCTTGACCTGAAAAAGAAGTGGGCTGCCTTCTTGCCCGGGAAAGAGAAGAAGACCAGCTAGGGTGCTGGGTGTTGTATTGTCCTTGAGGGGGACTGTACCCTTGGTTAGTAAAACCCAAGAGGTTGCTTGGGGACTGGACGTAGGACTTCCATGTGGGAAGGGCCAAACCAGGATAAATTCCTTGTGTCCTCTGTGATTATTTATTTGCTTCCGCACTACTACTCTAAACTAACCAAACATTCAAGTGATAATTTTCTGTGTTTAAGCTTCTATTTCAAATTTCAGAAAAGCGTATTCCCCCCCCTCTAGGTTAGCTTGCTGCCGTACCCAAAGGGCCAACAAGTGGTATCAGAGCCAGGTTCTCTGATTTTTCAAGAAGATCCAACGATCTTAGAGAAGATCCATGGCAGCTCAAGGATTTACTGAAGGTCAATCTGTCATCAGCCTCCACTCTTCGACAGAGAAGATTACCAATACTGGAAAATGAGAATGGAATGCTTCATTCGAGGCACATACTTTGATCTGTGGCAGGTAATAGAGGTAGGTGATTTTGTTGTTGTTCCAGCTGTAGGTACTACTGCTATTACAGCAGCTGATAAGAATAAACTATCTTTAAACTTTAAGGCTAAGAACTACTTATGTTGTACCTTATCTAAAAGGAATTTAGTAGAGTATCCCCTTGTAATCTGCTAAAGAATGTGGGATAAACTGCAGATAACTTATGAAGGAACAAATAAAGTAAAACAAACTTGGATAGATATTCTTGTTTCACAATACGAACAATTTAAAATGCTTCCAAATGAAAACATTACTACTATGTATAATAGATTTTCAAGTATAGTAGTAGGTTTAAATTCTCTTGGTAAAACTCTTTCTAATGAGGAAACAGTTAGAAAGATACTTAGGTCTTTAACTCTTTCATGGACACCTAAAGTAACTGCTATTGAAGAAGCCCATGAGTTAACCAAACTTTCTATTGATAACTAATAGGTACTCTCATGGTACATGAAATTAATATGGAGCGACTATCTGAAAGCTCATCAAAGAAAAATTTACTAATGCTCTTAAGTTGCAACAGCTCCTTCACTTCTTCTTCTTCTAGTTCCAAAAATGCAGATTCTGAAGACAGTGACGTAGATGATGTACTGTCCAAGCTTCAGAAAATTCTCAAGAAGAAAAAAATGGATCAAGAAGGATTCAAAAGAAAGAAAAAAAGGAGAAAGAACCAGTCTGCTGATAACTACATAATTTTTATGTTAAATTTCACACATTTAGTTGATTTTAGACATATGTTGTCTATAAATAATGTGCCATCTGATTTTAATTTGCATTTCATACATAAATAGAATTTAAAACATATTAGGTTAGAGTACATGTTAAATTGCATTCAAATAAGTCAATTTTTTTTAGATTGACTAATTAGATTCATTTTAGAAATAGCAGTCAATTGTAAATAAATTCTTCTTATCGTAATAATTTTTTTTGTAAATATTTTGTAAACACATAAAACTTGTAAATACCCCACCCATTTTAATATTTTTAATAATAATAATATTTCTTATATACCTGGACACCACTAACTCTTTTCTTTCTTCTTGTTAAAATCAGAAGACTCCGGAAGCCTGGGGTTTGAAGCTTGCTGTGAGGAGCTCCGGGCGCCATGTGCAGAGCGGCCAGCGGTGTAGATGGCGCAGCGATGGTGGCTGGCGACCCAGGGCTTGATGGTGCGGCCAGGGCTGAGGCGCTGGCGATGGGGGCGGCTGTGCTCGGGCGATTTGGAGCAGAAGCCAGGCGAGCAGGTGCAGAGCAGCAACTGGCGGAGCGGCGGTGTGCTGATCAGATCCGGTGCGGAGCTGGGGTTTGTGGCCAGCAAGGCAGTCCGGCCCTGGTGATGGCGCTGGCTGCTGGTGTGTGCAAGCTGAGCATGTGAAGTGGAGCCCTGGTGCGGGCCGCTGTCCAGAGCTGGGTGTGCTGCTAGAAGACGGTTGGAGCTCAGGAATGTGTGGATGTGATCTGGCTGCTGAGGTGGCGGCCAAGCCAGGGTGATGGAGGCGGTGTGCGATGGTGCCATGCGCCTGCGGATCTGATGCAGAGGTGAGGCCAGATCTGGATGTGTGTGCGAAGCATGGAAGGTGCTGGCTAGGCGGCCAGGTGTGCTGATCAGATCCGGTGCAGAGCAGTGAAGGCGGGAAGTGACGATTTGGAGCAGAAGCATCTGGGAGGCTCAGGCATCTATAAAAGGACCCGAGGTCCTCTTCTCCGGGGGTTCGGCTGGTTCAATTTTTTTTTATAGGAATTTTAGGTTTTCCTATAATTTTCTTTCATCAGAGCAGGGGAGAGTTGTTTCTTGTGATTTTGAGAGCAATTCCTTTGTACTTTTTCTTTGAGCAGTAGAGGAGACCTTCGCCAGTTCGGAAGTTTTTAGAATATGTTTAACTTTTCTGTTCTTCCAGTTCTTAGGAGCTCGACTGTGTGAGTTTTTTAGAATTTTTGGGTTTCCTTTATGTTTTTCCCTCCTGCTGGTTCGGCTGGTTGAAGCAGGGGAGGGGTTGGAGTTCTTAGAGATTTTCCTTTCTGCAAGTTTATTTTTGTATGCTTTTTTTTCTTTCAGCAGAGGGAGACAGGTTGGAGAATTAGGAGAGTTTGATTTGTAATTTTTGTTCTTCCAGAGTTGAGGAGCTTCGTCAGTTCAAATTCCTGAGATTGTTTTCTTGCCATTTTACTCCTGTAATTCTTTTCAGCAGACAGTAGAAGGAGAAGGGTTCGACTGTTGGAATTTTATGGTTTTTCTTTCTTCTGAATCGAGATGTCTTCTTCCATATCTGTTTTGTTGTTCGATAGTTGCCTTGTTATTGAATGAGATAATTGGTTAGGTTATGTGGATTTGCCAGGGGCGATTCCTTCTGCTTTCGCTGCTTCGTGATGGCCTGAAGTTTTTTCTACTGTTTTTTCTGTGCTTCTGGGGGATTACTTTTGTTCAGATGATTGCAGGGGAGAAGAACTTTATAAATTTCTTTTGAGTTTTTCCATTCTTCTGTAAGGGGTTGGAGTCTTGTGTGTTTTTCTTCTGTTATGGGAGTTCGGCTGCTGTGAGAGTTGTGAGGTTGGTGTGGAGAGATCGATCCAGAGATTTTAATTTCTTATTTCTGCAATTAGTTTTCATTCATGCTTTGTTAGATAGTTCAGTCCAGTGATGTTGTTTGCATTTAATTTCATTTTCTCTATATCTAAATAGATAGATCCAATGTGTTGCATTTACTTTTCAATTCTGTTGTGCTTAGAGTTCGATCCATGCATTTGTTTAATTCTTCTGTTCTTGCTCTAATGGTTGAGCATTGATAGATAATTCGACATTTGTAAGGGGATCAGATCCGGATTTTTGGTGTTATTTTTTTGCCTTACAGTTTAATGTCTTTTATCGTTTCTTAATCTAGAGTTTATTACATCGTGTTCTCATTTTGTTCTTCATCTTATAGTTCGTAGTGTTGTTAGATTGGTGTTGTTCATAGAAGTAACTCTATTACAATATTATTTGGTAAAAATGTGCCGTTAGAATGGTTTCAATTCAAAGTAGTTTAATTCAAATTCCATTCAGCATCTCTGTGGATATGACCTGTGCTCACCACTATATTAGTTCATCTTGGTGATTTTAGATTTGTGAGACAGTTTAGAGGAAGTGCGCATATTGACTTGTGCGCGGAACTCTGGACAACGAAAATACACAGTCAACTATGTCGCGCGTTCCATCTTGGCGCCGTTGCCGGGAGGCATTAGAGTTTGATTTAGATCTATTTTGATTTCATTTCATTCTATTGGTTTTACATTGACTTGTTATTGAGCTTTTATTTCAGATTTGCAGGAGAGGAAATTGGAGATTGGGCTTGACATTTGAAGCCCATTAGAGGAGCTTGCTGATTTCTTTTCCCTCTTGTTTTTAATTCAGTCTTTTAGATAGGGGAGTGTGAGAGAAGTTTGTAGTGAGGTTTTCATGTACTCTCTGTGCATGTACAGAGATTTTCTTCTTGTTAGCATGTAATAATTGGCCTTTTGGTGGTTTGAATTGTTTGGATTTAGTTTATATAGTGCCACTTTATATTTTCTTAGCTTCATTTCATTTAATTCAAAAACCAAATAAAAATTAAAAAATCTAAAATCTAAAAAAATTTCCAAATCGCTCTTTCATGTTAGCCGTTTGTTTGTAAATAAAAATTTCATTTTTCAAGATTAGAATCTCATGTTTTAGGACATTCATCATCTTAATTGTCATTTTAATTGTCATCTCTTTTCTTGCATTGAAGAGTGCAGGGGAAAGGTAAGACTTCCATCGCTCGTTTCATGCATTAGACTTAGCATTAGACAACCCCATTGTTTGAATCTGATATGTGCACTTCATATTTTTAATGGGACTGCTTAAGGGCTTCACCCATTAGAATGAAAAGATAAGGTGAGGGATTTCATCACCCTTTCCTTTGCCCAAAAATCACAAAAAATTCTACATTCTTACATTTTCCTAAACTTTTAATAAAAATCAGTAGACTTGGCCCTAGGATTCATAATTAGATTTATCCTTTCTTAATTCAAAACTTCTCTTTAAGTCTGGTGTCTAGGATTAGAGGTTAAAAAGCTTACGCTTAAGTGAGCTAGAGGTTATTTAATTGGGTCCTTGCGAAAGCAAGGGGGACCTCCCTCTAGTCCACCTCTTACCTGGCCAGTACAAGAAGAGTTAGGATTGGACTTAAGCAAGCATAAATCTGATTTTGAGAAAAATAACATAAGTCCAAGGAATACTTAGAATTTAGGATAAGTTGTTTTGAAAGCGTTTGCTTGTTTGTGTTTGTTTAAAAATTCATAAAAAATAATTAAAAATCTTAAAAATTCAAAAAATCATAAATAGAGGGCTTTTCCACTGTGCATGCTTGGTAGACATTCTCTGGACATAGATTTGGATCAACCTATAGCAGAAATTGAAAGATTCTTTCATAGGAAAACTATGATGGCCAACCAAGAACAAATTCAAGCTGTCCAAGGTTTCTACAAACCCTCCTATGATCCATATTCTAACGCATACAATCTTGGTTGGAGAACCACCCGAACTTTTCTTGGAAAAATCAATCTGAACAATTTCTCAGCCTTCTTTCAAGCAATCCATGTACGGTCAATCTTATCCCAATCAGAATCCGGGATTTGACCAATCTTATTCCAGACCTCCACAATTCCAAGGAATCAAAATTTCAATCAATTTGCTCATACCAATTTTCAGCAATCTTCATACAATCAACCACCATCTTCTCAGCCCAATTGGGAAGATAAAATGAATCAACTTCAAAACATGATGATGACTCTTTGCCAAACTGTGCAAGAACAACAAAATCAGAACCAAAATATTCAACAAAATTGGATAGGATAGAGTATCAGATTGCTGATGTGTGTAGGAGGGAATTGGGTCAGTTACCAAGTCAAACTATAGCAAACCCAAGGACCACCCTTCTGGATTTTATCAGAACCAGCAAAACCATCAAGTCCAGGGGTACATACCACATGTTAGACAAAATGCACCTCCACCATCAAACACACAACAAACTTTTGTCCAGAACATTCCAGCACCACAAATTCAAAATCAACAGGACCATTCTCCTGCCCAAGCTAGGGGTCCGCAAGTAGAAAATGTGAAAATAGTGTCAACTTTAAGAAATGAAAAAATCTTGATAAATCCTCACCCACACATGTCAACATTGCATGAGGATAAAGAAAATGAAAATGAACTGAAATTGAAGAGAATGTTGAAAATGTTGAAAAATCCAAGGGAAAAGAGAAAATAACTAAAGAGCCTCTAGACACAATCCAAATAAATGAAGACCCAAGTCATTACATTCCAAGAGTCTCTTTTTCTGAAGCTTTAAACGCCAAAATCTAAAAGCAACCAACTGGTAATGAAGAACTCTTGGAAGAATCCTGTGTAGAAGATGCAATAGACCAACCTTGTGCTCTAGGTTTTGAGGGAGAAGAAGGACAATTCAGTTCCATGTTGCATAATAATAAGCCATCATTTCATTTAGAGTGTCCTCCTAAGGTTGAGCTAAAACCACTCTCTGATAATTTAAAGAACATCTTTTTAGGAGAGAATGGGGCCTATGAAAGTTCCAAGATCTATAAAGCCAAAACCAAAACATTCCATGAAAGGCACATTCACAGAAATTTTTTGAAGTGCATGATAAGGTCTGGCTCTTTAATTCTCGACTTCGTCTGTTTTCGGGAAAATTAAAGTCCCGACAGGATGGTCTTTACAGTGTTGTCAAAACTTGTGACAATGGTGCTATCATGATTCTTGACCCTAAAACTGGACAATCATTCACTGTTAAAGGGCAAAGGTTAAAGCATTTTTTTGAAAGCCCACTTTTCTTAAAAATGGATTCTACCAAGCTAGCTGAGCCAAACGAAGCCTAATTGCATCCGGCTGAAGACGAAATAAACTTAGCGCTTCTTGGGAGGCAACCCAAGTGTACAGATTTCCTTTATCAGGTAATTCTCTGTCTTACTTTCTTTTTCTGTCAATAAGTAGGGGGGAGAGGTAAAATAAGCATGCATTCATAGTCCTCATCCCAACCATTGCTTCATTTCTTTTTCTTGAGCTTGTACATATGCAAATAAAAATTTCACAATGTTTCATCTTTGAATAAAAATGCGTGGCTTTGCGCATCCCAGACTATGTGTCTGATCTTTAACCATTAAAATTTTACAGTTGTCGCATTCCCTTGCAAGTATCCATGTTAGGTAGCCTCTAGTAAAGGATTACATGTACCTCTTGTCTACCTTATGTAAGGATTTATGGCAGGAAGTTTCATACACACACTACACAGCCACTTAGACTAGCTGAACCCGAATGTAGCAAATTTGTAAGGCTAGTAGGAGAGAGGTGATTGGTTTTCTCCCCTCCCCCTAAGTGAATTGCGAAGGAAGTGAAGGCATGTGATCAAGGAACCTGACTGTCCATCCTTCCTTTAAGAGGAAAAGAAAAGAAAAGTAAAAAGCAAAAAGCAAAAGCAAAAGAAAAATATATCCATGAAAAATGCCCCGGATCTGAGTAAAGTTGGACTCACTACTCTTGAAAAGTGATGGGTTGTGCAGCATTGTGGATGAAAAAGAAAAAATTCTGAGTGCACAAAGTGCAAATAAAGGGCAAAGTCCCCAACTCAGAGAAATAATCCTCAAGGAAGATGGGCAGAATGAAACTGAGAGAAACAACCCAATCTGACTGAGTAATGATCTTATTCCACAATTCTTTTCTTCTCCCTCGAATTAATCTAATCTCAAATACTAGTTGAGATAGAGGAGCTCCAGGAGGGCTGATGTGAACTCTTAAGTGAGCTACTTTTTGTGCACTAATTTCTTGTCATAAGCCCTTACAATTAGAAAGACATGTCTTTACATGAGTCTTTTACATGATGGCTGGTTAGCATGAGATATACATCTTCTAGTCCTACATTTGAGTATTTTTATTGCTAAGGGACTAGCAATGTTCAAGTAGGGGGGAGTGATAACTACATAAATTTTTACGTTAAATTTCACACATTTAGTTGATTTTAGACATATGTTGTCTATAAATAATGTGCCATCTGATTTTAATTTGCATTTCATACATAAATAAATTTAAAACATATTAGGTTAGAGTACATGTTAAATTGCATTCAAAATCAATTTTTTTAGATTGACTAATTAGATTCATTTTAGAAATAACAGTCATTGTAAATAAATTCTTCTTATCGCAATAATTTTTTTTGTAAATTTTGTAAACACATAAAACTTGTAAATACCCCACCCAATTTTATATTTTTAATAATATAATATTTCTTAATACCTGGACACCACTAACTCTTTTCTTTCTTCTTGTTAAAATCAGAAGACTCCGGAAGCCTGGGTTTGAAGCTTGCTGTGAGGAGCTCCGGGCGCCATGTGCAGAGCGGCCAGCGGTGTAGATGGCGCAGCGATGGTGGCTGCGACCCAGGGCTTGATGGTGCGGCCAGGGCTGAGGCGCTGGCGATGGGGGCGGCTGTGCTCGGGCGATTTGGAGTAGAAGCCAGGCAAGCAGGTGCAGAGCAGCAGCTGGCGGAGCGGCGGTGTGCTGATCAGATCCGTGCGGAGCTGGGTTTGTGGCCAGCAAGGCAGTTCGGCCCTGGTGATGGCACTGGCTGCTGGTGTGTGCAAGCGGAGCATGTGAAGTGGAGCCCTGGTGCGGGCCGCTGTCCAGAGCTGGGTGTGCTGTTAGAAGACGGTTGGAGCTCAGGCATGTGTGGATGCGATCTGGCTGCTGAGGTGGCGGCCAAGCCAGGGTGATGGAGGCGGTTGTGCGATGGTGCCATGTGCCTGCAGATCTGATGCAGAGGTGAGCCAGATCTGGATGTGTGTGCGAAGCATGGAAGGTGCTGGCTAGGCGGCCAGGTGTGCTGATCAGATCCGGTGCGGAGCAGTAAAGGCGGAAGTGACGATTTGGAGCAGAAGCATCTGGGAGGCCCAGGCATCTATAAAAGGACCCGAGTTCCTCTTCTCCGGGGGTCGGCCGGTTCAATTTTTTTTATAGGAATTTTAGGTTTTTCCTGTATTTTTTTCATCAGAGCAGGGGAGAGTTGTTTCTTGTGATTTTGAGAGCAATTCCTCTGTACTTTTTCTTTGAGCAGTAGAGGAGACCTTCGCCAGTTCGGAAGTTTTTAGAATATGTTTAACTTTTCTGTTCTTTCAGTTCTTAAGAGCTCGACTGTGGGAGTTTTTTAGAATTTTTGGGTTTCCTTTATGTTCTTCCCTCCTGCTGGTTCGGCTGGTTGAAGCAGGGGAGGGGTTGGAGTTCTTAGGGATTTCCTTTCTGCAAGTTTATTTCTGTATGCTTTTTTTTCTTTCAGTAGAGGGAGACAGGTTGGAGAATTAGGAGAGTTTGATTTGTAATTTTTGTTCTTCCAGAGTTGAGGAGCTTCGTCAGTTCAAATTCCTGAGATTGTTTTCTTGCCATTTTACTCCTGTAATTTCTTTTCAGCAGACAGACAGTAGAAGAGAAGGTTCGACTGTTGGAATTTTATGGTTTTTCTTTCTTCTGAATCGAGATGTCTTCTTCCATATCTGTTTTGTTGTTCGATAGTTGCCTTGTTATTGAATGAGATAATTTGGTTAGTTATGTGGATTTGCCAGGGGCGATTCCTTCTGCTTTCGCTGCTCTGTGATGGCCTGAAGTTTTTTCTACTGTTTTCTGTGCTTCTAGGGATTACTTCTGTTCAGATGATTGCAGGGGAGAAGAACTTTATAAATTTCTTTTGAGTTTTTCCATTCTTCTGTAAGGGGTTGGAGTCTTGTTGTGTTTGTTCTTCTGTTATGGGAGTTCGGCTGCTGTGAGAGTTGTGAGGTTGGTGTGGAGAGATCGATCCAGAGATTTTAATTTCTTATTTCTGCAATTAGTTGTTCATTCATGCTTTGTTAGATAGTTCAGTCCAGTGATGTTGTTTGCATTTAATTTTCATTTTCTCTATATTTAGAATAGATAGATCCAATGTGTTGCATTTACTTTTCAATTCTGTTGTGCTTAGAGTTCGATCCATTGCATTTGTTTAATTCTTCTGTTCTTGCTCTAATGGTTGAGCATTGATAGATAATTCGACATTTGTAAGGGGATCAGATCCGGATTTTTGGCGTTATTTTTTTTTTGGCCTTACAGTTTAATGTCTTTTATCGTTTCTTAATCTCGAGTTTATTACATTGTGTTCTCATTTTGTTCTTCATCTTATAGTTCGTAGTGTTGTTAGATTGGTGTTGTTCATAGAAGTAACTCTATTACAATATTATTTTGGTGAAAATGTGCCCGTTAGAATGGTTTCAATTCAAAGTAGTTTAATTCAAATTCCATTCAGCCTCTCTGTGGATATGGCCTGTGCTCACCACTATATTAGTTTATCTTGGTGATTTTAGGTTTCTGAGATAGTTTAGAGAAGTGCGCATATTGACTTGTGCGAGGAACTCTGGACAACGAAAATACACAGTCAACTATGTCGCGCATCCATCTGCTATGAATGTAGAAAACCTGGACATCTAAGACCAGACTGTCCTAGACTAAAGAAGGCTGGTCAACCAGAAACGTCCAAGAACACACAAGAATTCAAAAGAAAAGCCATGGCAGTTGCTTGGGAAATAAAGAAGCCACAACTTCAGAATCATTAGCTCAGATTCCGAAAGGAGCAGGAAAGTCTAGCTCTCGTGGTAGGACTAGATGAGGTACATTCTGACTCATTTTTTTATTATGCAAAGATTCAAGTCAGAGTCTGAAGACTTGGAAGAAGTCTTTAATGAACTATATGAAAACATAAAGGTGTTATAAAAGAATAAAAAATATAAAAACAACATCACTTGCTTAGATAACACCAATTCTGATCTTAACCGAAATGGAACAATTAGGAAAATAATTAAAGGAAAGTAAAGAAAATAATTATCTT
>JACBKR010005377.1:0-18721 GCA_014218235.1 Colocasia esculenta | reverse complement strand
ATAAATTCAATTAGTTAAAAAGGTACGCATCATTATCACATGCGTATAAACCTATATAAAAATTCCGTAAAAATAATAATTATACTTTAAGTAATATTCTCTAATGACCCATCATGATGTTTGGGCATAGAAAAATCGTTTGGACTTAGTTTAAGAATTTATGCGACTTATTAGCATAATTAAGGAATAAGTCGGAGAACCCATTATTTTATGACCGAATGGATTATAAATGAAATTAAACATGTGGGTAGACTTTAAATAATATGGGATGATAGCCCATTATGACATTTGGACCAATGGACAATCTTGGCCCATGAATAAATTCTCTAATAAAAGGATAATTAAATTCAATAAGTAAAGTAAGTACATGGGTTGTACAATTAAGCTCACACGAGTTATTGGGCCAAGAGTAAGAGCCCAAATGATGAAGGTTAGAAATATTGGCATGAATAATATTAATTGAAGTAAAAATATGAATTACTTGACTAAGTGTGATAAATAGATTTACATAAGGATAAAGGGTGAATAATTGGAATTAAATCAATACCCAATAAGTCAAATTAGTAATGGGTTTTACTAATGGTCCTAGCAAAAGTTTTGGACCAATTATGAAGAGTCCACCATGAGATGAGAGTTAAATAAGTGAAATTTGTACCTAAAATATTAATAAATAGAAAAGGGTTAAGATAATGAGTATTTTAACTCTTATCATCTTAGAAAGAGTTCTAAACCTAGTATAACTCAATATGACTCTATCCTAATCTAAAATTGGGATTTAGATGAGAGACAATTGGGTTAAATATAAGAGACCCAAATTAAATAGGGAAATTCGTAACTATATTATCTCTTAATTAAAAAGGGTCATTAAACACTAATATGACTCATATATATCTTAATAAGAGTCATAATCCTATCTTAAACCATTACCCACGAAATTAGACCTCTCCCTTACCCAATTAGATAGATATAGCAAAAAATATGAGATAATTATGGAAATTCGTAATAAATGAGGAGGAAAGAGTTTTAGGATTTAGAACTCTACAAGCCATCAACACCCCCCATTTGACCCTAGCACCCCACAAATTCGTGCTAAGACTTTTGGAGAGGAGAGGAGAAGATCTGGACCAAGGAGCAAGGAAGGAGAAGGCTTGGAGCAAGAAGGGTTTTCATATTTTCGTCATTCAACTAGGTTTTCTTACTCCACGAAAAGGTAGGCAATCTCTCAAGCAAAATCGTGAAATAATTATCCTAGGTAGCCTTCATGTACCTCTTCAAAAGCCCTATGGTTCGTGGTATTTCGTTCACCCATTTGGGCGAATTTAATTCATGAAGTCCTGCTGTTACCATGAACTGAGATCTTGTGTTTTCTATAATCCCCAACGTGTACTTGCTCTCATGCTTGATAAAATTTTCAGATATACTACATCTATTATCTTTCAAACGCCCAGGTCTTGCTTGATTTCGATCTCCCATGAGGGAGAATTAAATCTTTGAATATCTATCAGACCTGTGCACTCGACCTCCTTGTTTCCTTTTAACCTCGTGCAAACTTGACATCATTCCATGATAAAATTATCATAAATACTACTGCATGTTAGCTTTCAAACGCCACTGGTTTCATAATTTTTTATCATGTATACATCTCTAATTAATTCATTGAACCCTGACTGCGCCTGTTTAGGTCACCGAAAAGTAACATGATCAATGAATGTCTAAACCTTGTCTATTTTCAAATTAATCGTGCTTGTTGATAGAGATACATGTCTACTTTCGTTTAAAACTGGTTTGTGCTTTTTGGATCACCGTGCGATTTTATACTGAATTTAGAATGACCCTGTGTCAAGAAGGGTCTACCCAGAGAAAAAGGGGAAAAACTGGACCGCCCCTGTTATCGCGACGGCGCGATACGCCGCCATAACGGAGTGTCGCGGTAGGCTTCCACGTCGCGTCATGAATGCGATGGGCCTCACCGCCGCGTTCCCAACCCGAACCGGGCCAGGCCGGCCGGTTCACCTGTCGCGCCAGGCCGCACCACCGCGACCTGAACCGCGACAGGATACCCTGTCGCGATACGATGCTTAACACGCCCATGCGCCCCGTCGCGACATGATCGCGACTGGCCCCCGTCGCGTTCTTGAAATTTCGGCCAGAACCTTTAATTGCTCTTATCCCTGCTTTAAATGCCATCTAATCCTTGTACAAGTTAAACCATGTACTGTTAAGCCTAATGAATGACCTGAATATTTTTATTTGATAATATTTAAATGATTCTTATTAATTTAAAAGCCGTGAGCACAATTTTATCTATTCTCATGATTTCTTTACACTTGCACACTAAACATTGTTTATTGCCATTTGACCCTATTAAATTGCTCAATAATATCTGTAATAAGTGAAATTAATTACCTAATTTCCCTATTATTTAAATGACACATGTCTTCGTTTTACTTCGCGTGATTTGTACACCGTTATCGCGTCTCTCTGCCTTCGAGCACTCGAGGCAAGACAGACAACGTTCGTTACACACTTTCTCTTGACATGGACCACCTCTCCATCGGAATACTCTCGACTGGACCAGGGACTCCTTGTCAAGGCCTCCGTAAGTCTTCTTGGCTTTGGCGCACGTCCTTAGCCGACGAGCTGGTTGTACCTTTAAATCCCGTTACACTCTTAGGGATCAGTACGATCCAAACAGCCTTAGTGAGATCTCTCTCATCTTGTGATCACCCGGACCATCTGGCTCGTGTACGCGGCACGGCTAATGGGCGGATGTGACTTCTTCCTGACTGCCGGTACCCGACCTGGTACTGTGCAACCGTTACTATCATGGTTTATCGTTCTTTTATGATTATACCCCTATCTCGTCTACTATCCTTGTACTCTCATCTGTTAACGTTCACTCTACTATCTCGTCTATTCATCTAGTACTCTCTTGAAACTCTTGAGCTGTTGTGGCTCCAATTGCTTGTACTATACATGACTGTCTAGCGCCATAATATGGGTCTGGTGACCTACTAACTTTAATGCTAAGTGTGCAGGGCACGGAGAGTGTCCGAGGGGCTCCAATCTAGTCCTGGGGGCAGAGAGCCACCCGAAAATACCTGCAGGGGCTATTGACGGTGTTATGCATTGCACCGGTTCTGACTATCTTGACATTGGCTAGACATTGAATTGTTTTACTATTAGTCTGAGGAGTTCACATATTGTGCCAGTTCTGTGCTATTAGTGTGCTAGCACTGACTGATTAACCTTAGTCTGAGGAGTTCAGACGAAATGTACTATCGTTAAACGGCTACTGTCCCAAAGTGACTATTGTCGTACTCGACTAGTGCACCGTTGTGCAACCATACATGTTATTTCTTACATGCTATCTCTTTACAAGCTATCTCGTTACACACCACCTTGATACAAGCTATCCTATTTCATGTCATTTTGATACACGCTATCTTGTTATACGCTATCTTGTTACGCGTTATCTCGTTATGTTGCCATCCTAATTTTGCAATACTCTTGAGAAATGTATTATCATTCACTTGTTATCTTGTACTATACTCTCTTTACTATATATGATTGTTCTCTCTAGTTAACCCCATTACAAGACATTAATCACTTAAAGCATGCTTGTTTACACGAGATATTAAGTCCTACTGAGCGTTATCGCTCACCCGTTATTTGTTTTTTGTTATTGTGTTTTCAGGTAAGTTAAGGGATAACCTTACACCCAACAACGGATTGGACTAGAGTGATGAGCGTCCTGAAGTCATAGCGATGGAATGACCTTAGTACCTTAGAGTCTAGTTAGATATTTGCTTTAGATTTCTTATCCAATGTAATAATGTCATTGAGCCCTATGTTTTGGCTCTGAATTAGTGGTTGTAATAGTTTAGATGAATTATCAATAAAATGATGATTTTTATTACAATTATTGTCTATTATTGCTTTGATATTTGCGAATGTATGCGCAATTTACATTACCATAGTCGTTGTTCATGCCTCCCCGATTTATTCCGCTGCTAAATTGGCGGGGCATGACAGTTGGTATCAGAGCTTAGGATGTCCTTATCAGGATATTTAAGTCTAGGATTTCTAGGGAACTGCCCTAACATGGTGTCTAAGTCAACCACCATACCTATGTGAGAATTGGGTAGAACCATGGTTAAGCTGAATACATTTATCTATATATATATGTATCAACTTGGTAATACTTTAGCACCCAAAGTCTAAAAAGAAACACACAAAATGTTATTGCTCGCAGGAGATTAGTGGAGATGGCTGGTGAGCATGGACAATGCGGGACTTGCAAAGCACCGTACAAGGGTTAACTCAAGCCCTTAACAACGTGATTCAAGAAGGAGCAAGGAATGGGGCAGGAGATTTTTACGGAAATTTCCAACGAATGAATCCTCATAGGTTTAATGGAACTCCGGATCCCGATGAAGCTGAAAATTGGGTGAAGGCGATGGAACGAATCTTTAGAGTTATGCAATGTTCAGAACAAGAGAAAGTCCTTCTGGCAACCTTCCAATGGACCGCGATGCTAGAGCTTGGTGGGAGCTGCCAGTCGACAACTACCCGACATCAACATAGAGTGGGATAAATTTTTAGAACTCTTCAACCCAAATATTTTTCCGAAGGATTCGTGAGAAGAAGACAAAAAAATTTGCAGAGTTAAAACAACGAATGATGTCTGTAGCAAAATATGAAGCACAATTTGAAAGACTAGCACCATATCCACCACATTTGGTGAGTACGGAAAAGATGAAGGCAAAGAGATTCTTAGAAGGATTGAGACCTATGTTCTTGGAAAAGTTGGCTCCGCTAGACCTTGTAGTATATTCGGACAGGTATCGAGAGCTCAATAGTAGAGGACACCATGGACTTCTTGAAAGATCTGTAATACCACAATTTATATTACTATTTATTTATTCCAAACAAGGATAATTCAGCTATAATACCTTAACGATATCAATAATTGAAATAATTGACATGTAAGTTCGGCTGGTGGTAACGAACATTACCCCAGTGACGCACATCGAAATGCGTGCCTCCACAGGGCGATTCTGGAAACGACGTCAAAATAAAAATCCGAGAACATCATAATTTCCAGAAAAATGTGGAGAAATTTATTATGTAATTTCATGAATTTTTCGACGTACGGATTCCAACGTACAATCGACGCGACCATTTTTCGGGTGATTTTTCACCTACTGTAAAATAAAATCTAAAATTAAACTAAAATTATTACAATTTGTAAAACCATTCTATTAGCCTATGGTTAAAATTTCATGACAAAGGACACCATTTAAATGTGTTTGCCTAGCAACATTGGACCAGTTGAATTATGGGTATTTTACGGTTTGGGATTTTCTGGAAAATTGCAAAGGTCTACGTGTAAGGCTATTGGGTGGCCAGCACTTGAGGTAAAACATCATACCAACTTACCTAAGGTGTCCTAACTAGGAGATGCATGTTACTCGTGTCATGGGGTAAAAACCTTTCACCCTTACTGCGACACATGGGTGAGCTTCGTGTCACCTTGCATGGAAGGCATCCATGGGTATAAGAATACCCCAAGGGTCATCGTGGCCAGGTTCCCCTTCATGTTTTCCTATTATGCTGCTACTATTTCGTGGGTAACTTCAGGAGTGAGAGGTTTCTGAGTGAGAAATTTGGTGGAGAAGCCATTTCGGGGAACCATTGTTCTCTCTTTCTCTCATTCTATTTATACATCTTGCCTCTGCTCAAGTTCGGTTGAAGCTGCTACTAAGGAGTGATTGGGGAATTACTCTGGAAGCTAAAGCTAATATTGTACCAAGGCTACATCTTCTTACTTGTTTCTTTGTGGCTATCATCTTCATCTCCTTCAAACTAAGGTAGGATTCTCTTCTTGTATCCTTCTTTCACATGTTCTTGACATTCTCTTTAGTAAGTAGTCATAATCACTTGTTAGTTGCTTTAAATGTGTGAGTCCTCTCTGGAAAAGTATGTACCTATTCTTCACAAGATTTATCTTAGTAGGAGGTTATAGAGATCTTTTCTTATTCTTGTTCTTTTTCCTCCACAATTCAGTGTAATCTAGGTAGTTAAGTGATCATTTCTCTTGAGTTTGTTGACCTCCAGATTTGGAGATTCATTCCATGATAAGGTTCAAACCTTCATCACATATGATTTTATGTTTTCCATGAAAGACAATGTCATCTTTTTCTTCCATTATCCTTTGCCCTTTTGAGATCATGATTGACAACAATTCTGGGATCTTATCGATCATTTATGTAAACTACATTCCATATCTTTTCCTTTGACTTTCTTGTCATGATTATCTTCATGTTTGAGACTAAAATCATACCTTGTAAGGTCCTAATCATGTTAGGTATGATAGGTAGGTTTATTGGTATCATTTCTAGTTGATCTTAACCCATTTTAGTAAGTTTACACTGCACCTGTCGACAGCCGAGCATTGCCCTGTCGACAGGGGCTTTTATCCAGAACCCAGAAAAATGATACCTGTGCTGGGCTGTCGACAGCAACCTCCTTGGCTGTCGACAGCCACAGACAGTCAGAGAGAAAAGCTTCTGGAAAGCCTCCCTGTCGACAGCAATCTTGTCTGTCGACAGGTACCTTCAGCCCAGAAATTTCTGCACTTGTTTTGACTTGTTTTGTGATCGGAATCACACACCCAATTGATCCAATCAAATGTTCACTCAATTATAGATGTTTTTATCACTCAAAACCCTACTAAATCAGTCAAGCTTATCCCTTTATACCTGAACTTTCACTCCAAAGTTCCGAGCATATTGACTTCGTGAAATTGGCGTTACTTGAATTCCATGAAGGGATTTAGTTCCCAAACTCTTGTGTATAAACTATAAATCTTGTATCCTTGATCTATTGCATGAATGAGTGTGTGAAGATGACCATATTTGAGTCTCGGACTCGTTTGATAATTATGCCGGCAAATAAGGGCTGGTTCAGTCCTGGGGGGAGCGCCCGAATTCGTCACTGGCCGCGCGGGGACGTTGAGAATTTCTGGATGTTGGCATGCATCAATTATGTTTGATTAGTCATCATATCATGCTTGTGTGTATGAGAATATCTATTTTTGAATTTAAGTATCCTCTTACGAGAATACTCTTGCTTCTGAAAGCACTCATGAGAATTTGTGTATCTTGATTATGTCATACTTGTTCGTTATCTTGAACTTCATGTCAGTGATCCACACTTGTTTCTATCCTTGATTATAATCATGTAAATCCTCTTGATTTAAAAGAATGAGTTCTACTGGCTAGTTAGCTCATTAAATTTAACATTTTCAGGTGATCAAGATGGAGTTGATGCTTAAGGGAATTTGTGTGCTGAGCGGATAATCCGATGCTGAGCAAAGCTATTAGTTTTTGCTTTCTTTGTAATAAAAGGAGAATGTAATAAAGATACAATCTACTTTTGTTTAATCCTCATTTAGACTGTAATGAGGAGTATCGTGTAATAAGTTCCGCGAACCGAGTTGGTTATAATTATACCTTTCGTTATTTACATGTTTATAACTGTCATTTCCGATAAATGCAATTTTATTAGGACGTGACAAGATCCATAAGAAAAAGGTGTTGAAAAGGGAACATGCTACCATTCCCATGATAATAAAGGAAGAAATACAGTAGATAGCAAGAGAATGAAAGGGAAGCAAAGCGGAAAGAATTCTGTAAATTTTGTAAAAAGTCAGGGCATCAGATTGAAAATTGTTGGAAGAAACTGGGCAGATGTTTGCATTGCGGACGTCAACAACATCGAGTCATCGATTGCCCAACAAGAAGAACCAAACTCCACACCAAAGATAAAGGTAGACAAGGTATCAGTACGGACCCTTAGTTCAAATTCATATTATTTTCTCGACAGTAAAACCCTAATTAGGGGAGATGGAATGAGATATTCGGAATAGAATTGGTAGCCGATAATATCATATGAATTTGGGGACCAAATCTATTTAAGTGGGGGAGGATGTAGTACCCCGGAAAATCTATTAATTAAAAATTATAGATAAATCGAAATTTTATCAATTAATAAATTCAATTAGTTAAAAAGATACGCATATTATCACATGCGTATAACCTATATAAAAATTCCGTAAAAATAATAATTATACTTTAGTAATATTCTCTAATGACCCATCATGAAGTTTGGGCATAGAAAAATCGTTTGGACTTAGTTTAAGAATTTATGCGACTTATTAGCATAATTAAGGAATAAGTCGGAGACCTATTATTTTATGACCGAAAGTGGATTATAAATGAAATTAAACATGTGGTAGACTTTAAATAATATGGGATGATAGCCCATTATGACATTTGGACCAATGACAATCTTGGCCCATGAATAAATTCTCTAATAAAAGGATAATTAAAAATTCAATAAGTAAAGTAAGTACATGGGTTGTACAATTAAGCTCACACGAGTTATTGGGCCAAGAGTAAGAGCCCAATGATGAAGGTTAGAAATATTGACATGAATATTTAATTGAAATAAAAATATGAAATTACTTGAATAAGTGTGATAAATAGATTTACATAGGATAAGGGTGAATAATTGGAATTAAATCAATACCCATTAAGTCAAATTAGTAATGGGTTTTACTAATGGTCCTAGCATAAAGTTTTTGGCCCAATTATGAAGAGTCCACCATGAGATGAGAGTTAAATAAGTGAAAATCGTACCTAAAATATTAATAAATAGAAAATGGTTAAGATAATGAGTATTTTAACTCTTAATCATCTTAGAAGAGTTCTAAACCTAGTATAACTCAATAGGACTCTATCCTAATCTAAAAATGGGATTTAGATGAGAGACAATTGGGTTAAATATAAGAGACCCAAATTAAATAGGGAATTCGTAACTATATTATCTCTTAATTAATTAAAGCACTAATATGACTCATATATATCTTAATAAGAGTCCTAATCCTATCCTAAACCATTACCCACGAAATTAGACCTCTCCCTTACCCAATTAGATAGATATAGCAAAAAATATGAGATAATTATGGAAATTCGTAATTAAATGAGGAGGAAAGAGTTTTAGGTGATTAGAACTCTACAAGCCATCAAAACACCCCCCATTTGACCCTAGCACCCCACAAATTCGTGCTAAGATTTTGGGAGGAAGAGGAGAAGATCTGGACCAAGGAGCAAGGAAGGAGAAGGCTTGGAGCAAGAAGGGTTTTCATATTTTCGTCATTCAACTAGGGTTTTCTTACTCCACGAAAAAGGTAGGCAATCTCTCAAGCAAAAATCGTGAAATAATTATCCTAGGTAGCCTTCATGTACCTCTTCAAAAGCCCTATGGTTTCGTGGTATTTCGTTCACCATTTGGGGAATTTAATTCATGAAGTCCTGCTGTTACCATGAACTGAGATCTTGTGTTTTCTATAATCCCCAACGTGTACTTGCTCTCATGCTTTGATAAATTTCAGATATACTACATCTTATTATCTTTCAAACGCCCCTGTCTTGCTTGATTTCGATCTCCCATGAGGGAGAATTAAATCTTTGAATATCTATCAGACCTGTGCACTCGACCCTCCTTGTTTCCTTTTTAACCTTGTGAAAACTTGATATCATTCCATGATAAAATTATCATAATACTACTACATGTTAGCTTTCAAACGCCGCTGGTTTCATAATTTTTCATCATGTATACATCTCTAATTAATTCATTGAACCCTGACTGTGTCTGTTTAGGTCACCGAAAAGTAACCTAATCAATGCATGTCTAAACCTTGTCTATTTTCAAATTAATCGTGTATGTTTAGATATTATGTCTACTTTCGTTTAAAACTGGTTTCGTGCTTTTTGGATCACCGTGCGATTTTATACTGAATTTAGAATGACCCTGTGTCAAGAAGGGTCTACCCAGAGAAAAGGGGAAAAACTGGACCGCCCCTGTTATCGCGACGGCGCGATACGCCGCGATAACAGGAGTGTCGCGGTAGGCTTCCACGCCGCGTCATGAACGCGACGGCCTCACCGCCGCGTTCCCAAACCTGAACCGGGCCAGGCCGGCCGTTCACCTGTCGCCAGGCCGCACCACCGCGACCTGAACCGCGACAGGAACCCTGTCGCGATACGATGCTTAACGCGCCCATGCGCCCCGTCGCGACATGATCGCGACTGGCATCCCCGTCGCGTTCTTGAAATTTCGGCCAAACCTTTAATTGCTCTTATATCCCTGCTTTAAATGCCATCTAACCCTTGTACAAGTTAAACCATGTACTGTTAAGCCTAATGAATGACCTGAACATTTTTATTTGATAATATTTAAATGATTCTTATTATTTAAAAGTCGTGAGCACAATTTTATCTATTCTCATGATTTCTTTACACTGCACACACTAAACATTGTTTATTGCCATTTGACCTATTAAATTGCTCAATAATATATCTGGTAATTAAGTGAAATTAATTACATAATTTCCATATTATTTAAATGACACCGTCTTCATTTTACTCGCGTGATTTGTACACCGTTATCGCGTCCCTCTGCCTTCGAGCACTCGAGGCAACAGACACGTTTTTGTTACACACTTTCTCTTGACATGGACCACCTCTCCATCGGAATACTCTTGACTGGACCAGGGACTCTTTGTCAAGGCCTCCGTAAGTCTTCTTGGCTTTGGCGCACGTCCTTAGCCGACGAGCTGGTTGTACCTTTAAATCCCGTTACACTCTTAGGGATCAGTACGATCCAAACAGCCTTAGTGAGATCTCTCTTATCTTGTGATCACGCCGGACCATCTGGCTCGTGTATGGCGGACGGCTAATGGGTGGATGTGACTTCTACCTGACTGCCGCGTACCCGACCTGGTACTGTGCAACCGTTACTATCGTGGTTTATCGTTGTTTTACGATTATACCCTATCTCGTCTACTATCCTTGTACTCTCATCTGTTCACGTTCACTCTACTATCTCGTCTATTCATCTAGTACTCTCTTGAAACTCTTGAGCTTTGTGGCTCCCATTGCTTGTACTATACATGACTGTCTAGCGCCATAATATGGGTCTGGTGACCTACTAACTTTAATGCTAAGTGTGCAGGGCACGGAGAGTGTCCGAGGGGCTCCAATCTAGTCCTGGGGGCAGAGAGCCACCCGAAAATACCTGCAGGGCTATTGACGGTGTTATGCATTGCACCGGTCTGACTATCTCGACATTGGCTAGACATTGATTGTTTTAACTATTAGTCTGAGGAGTTCAGACATATTGTGCCAGTTCTGTGCTATTAGTTGCTAGCACTGACTGATTAACATTAGTCTGAGGAGTTCAGACGAAATGTACTATCGTTAAACGGCTACTGTCCCAAAATGACTATTGTCGTACTCGACTAGTGCACCCGTTGTGCAACCATACACGTTATCTCATTACATGCTATCTCTCTTACAAGCTATCTCGTTACACACCACTTGATACAATCTATCCTTTTTCATGTCATTTTGATACACGCTATCTTGTTATACACTATCTTGTTACTTGCTATCTCGTTATGTTGCCATCCTAATTTTGCAATACTCTTGAGAAATGTATTATCATTCACTTGTTATCTTGTACTATTACTCTCTTGACTATATATAATCGTTCTCTCTAGTTAACCCGCATTACAAGACATTAATCACTTAAAGCATGCTTGTTTACACGAGATATTAAGTCCTACTGAGCGTTATCGCTCACCCTTCGTTATTTGTTATTGTGTTTTCAGGTAAGTTAAGGGATAACCTTACACCCAACAACGGGATTGGACTGGAGTGATGAGCGTCCTGAAGTCATAGCGATGGAATGACCTTAGTACCTTAGAGTCTAGTTAGATATTTGCTTTAGATTTCTTATCCAATGTAATAATGTCATTGATCCCTATGTTTTGGCTCTGAATTATTGGTTGTAATAGTTTAGATGAATTATCAATAAAATGATGAGTTTTATTGCAATTATTGTCTAATAGTTGCTCTGATATTTGCGAATGTATGCGCAATTTACATTACCATAGTCGTTGTTCATGCCTCCCCGATTTATTCCGCTGCTAAATTGGCGGGGCATGACACATAATCTTCCAATTTTGTTGACATCTGTGTGCATGTGTAAGGATGAGACAATGAGCGCCAATATGATTGCGTCCCTCGACCGATGAACTGAACACGAGGACAAACAGAAAATAATAAGTAAACAAACAATATAAATAATAAAAGAATAAGTGGAAGCTGAACAACAAAAAAATAGCACACAACAAACAACAAATGAACAAGCAATCACATCAACAAGAAAATAAATATAAGAGAGGCCAAAAACCAGATGAAATGTTAAAGGAAGCAAATAACCACCCATGAAACACGTTTTCTTTTTTTTTTGTGTGTGGAATGGCGGCCTTCTCACTAAAAAGTCCCATTTTCTAAGCCTCCAATGACTGCCGTTTACCCCCACATACATGCATAATGCCTAAAAGGCAGCCTCTGAGTCGGCTTCTCTTCTTAAACGGCAGCTTTTAAACCGGCCTCTCCTCTTAAACGGCAGCCCCTGAACCATTCATCTCTTGCATATTCGCATGAATGGCTGCCGTTCATCATTACAACTGGGCACACACCATACCCTCTGCCGTTCAGCCTTATCGGCAGGCATCACCCTCCCTGCCGTTTAGCATTATTGGCAGCCATCGTCCCTTCTACTGTTTAGCCTTATCGGCAGACTCCATGACCCCTGCCATTCATCCTTATCGGCAGACTCCATGAACCCCGCCGTTCAGCTACAGTACCCCTGCCGTTTAACTCCTGCAAGCACCCACAACATGGCTGCCGTTCTAACCCATTTCTCCTTTTGTTTAAAACCCATTAAAGGTCCACTGTTTAAACCCCAATTGGCCTCCACTGTTTCAATCCACACAAACCCATTTAAACCCCTTTCATTAAATGCATTCATGTACACACGCACAAGCATATAGTTTCCCCCTCATTAAAAAAAAGGGAAATAATGAGATTAATAAGATGATAATTGAGACATTAAAGAGAAAAGAACGGAAAGACGAATAATCACGTACAATTCAAAAAAATTGTGGAAGTTAATAAATAATGAAAAGATCTAAATAAAAATATAATAATTTTGAACCGAGGGAATAAATTTAAATCAAACAACTAAAAGACATGGGAAAAATTCCAGGTCCGTTCTAACAGCATGAGATAAAAAAAAAACAACAAAACAGCCATTGATGATTTCACAAATAAAAAAATAATAAATAAAACAATCTAAAACAAAAGAAGTCAAACCAAATGATCTCTGGCCAAACACTTCAAATCTGGAATAAAAGAATTTCAAATAAAGTTGCAAACTCAAACAGATTAAGAGAAATGAATTAAAAAAAAACCTGAAATCAAATAAAGTCCCACAATAAATCAAAATATTAAGGGTTGAATTAAATTGATGGATTAATAAAAAGATAACCCAACAAAGGCCAAGCACAATAAAAAAAAATCCAAAAGAAAACCAATTGAATCAAATAATGTTGGATCAATTCAACCTCTATTAATAAATCTGAAATAACAAAAAAATGCGCCGAGTGTTACATTCTGGTTATCTTATGTTAGGCATAATTAGATTTGTGTTTCTTCGCGTATCTTTTATCGGATGTTTCCGTTTAAGGCCACGAGATATTTTATTCTGGCGATTAATCAAGGTTTTCTCTCTTAGAGAGATGTAATTAATGTCGTTGCGCTTAGGCAACGGCGGGATCTTGGTCCCGACCCGATCTCCACTTTCGTTTGACGAAGTTAGACGCGCACGAATAGACTCAAAGTCCTTCGACTCTCGGAGGCAGAACTTGTTGTCGCTTCAGCGACTGGCACGCCTACGCTCCGCAATTACAGATTCATCTTTCGTTATAGTGACTTGCTTAGCGCTAACAAGACTTGAATTCGTAATACCGGGTACACATATAGGAACATGATAAAAGAACTCTTAATTTAAAATATTTGTGATGGATCTGAAAAATCCATTTCGACATGGTGTACTGCATGACTATAAAATTCTGATGGATTTTAGCATGGCTATAGGTGAGAAGGTTTCGTCATAGTAACACCTTGTCTTTGACAATATCCTTTAACACTAGCTTTGCTTTATAGGTCTCTACTTTCCCATCTCTCTCCAATCTTTTTTTTGAAGATCCACTTACATCTAATGGGTACAATACCCTCAAGTGGATCAACTAGGTTCCAAATCTTATTGGAGTATATGGAATCCATCTCAAAACTCATGACCTCTTGCCACTTCTTGGAGTCTATGATCGTAATAGCCTCCTCGTAGGTTTGAGGATCTATATCCTCAAAGTCTTGTCCCTTGATAAGTCCCACATATCTCTCAAGAGAGATGGGCACTCTACTTGACCTACACAAAGTTGGATATTGTGTGATAGGTGCCTGAACAGATTCTACCTGTGGAATGGTGCTTGAGCTTGGTTTTTTAACATCGCTCAATTCTATCATGCTTCCATTGTTTTCCATGAAGAACGTGTTCCTTCTCAGAAACGCCGCTCTCTTGGCAACAAAACCTTCTAGTCCTCAGGGTGATAGAAATAATACCACAAGTTTCCTTAGGGTATCCCACAGATATGCACATTTCCGTCCTTGATTCCAACTTATCAGGATCGTGTCTCTTAACGTGGGCAGCCAGCCCCAAATCTTAACAACCTTAAAATCGGGCTTCTTCTCTTTCCATATCTCGTATGGAGTAGACACTACCGCCTTAGTTAGAACTATATTTAGAAGGTAACCTGCAGTCTCTAGGGCATATCCTCAGAATGAGATGGGGAGGTCGGCAAAACGCATCATGGACCACACCATGTCTAATAGCCTGCAATTCTCCTTTTTGATACATCATTGAGCTGAGGTGTATGAGGAGGAGTCCATTGGGATACTATCTTATGTTCCTTGAAGAACTATGTGAACTCTATACTCAAGCATTCTCCTCCCCGATCTGATCGAAGAGTCTTGATACACTTTCATGTTTGTTTCTCCACTTTATTCTTATATTATCTAAATTTCTCAAAAGTTTTGGATTTGTACTTCATTAAGTACACATGTCCATACCTTGAGATATCAGTGAATGTAATGAAGTAGGAGTATCCTTCTCTAGCATGTATGGAGATAGGTCTACATATATTGATATGTATGAGTTCTAATAACTCAAGGTTGTCTCTCCAGTTCCACTAAAAGAAGAGTTTGACAATTTCCCTTGAAGGCAAGATTCATAGGTTGCACTATGATTCATAATCAAATTGATCCAAGAGTCCATCTTTTAGAAACCTTTGAATTCCTCCCTCATGGATATGACCTAGTCTATAGTGCCAAAGGAATGCATCATTCACCTCATCTCTTTTCCTCTTAGAGACACTACGTATGTTCATGACATCTGGAGCAACATCTATTAAGTACAAACCAGTTGTCAGAGAGTCCTTTATAATAATGTCATCATTAAGAGATATAGAACAATCATTATTGTAGCAACTCTCAAATTAAATTGAGAAAAATAATTTAAATTAAAAGAAATGTGTATAAATTAAACCCATTAAGAAAAATAAGATATGGGCTTTCCTAAAGATTCATACATGAGTTAATGGCCACCAAAGCATGTAATGGCCCCGATGCCCGGACCCTCGGCTCCCACCAAGGATCCGACCATCAGCACCACCGCCCACGGGCCCGAAGACCCGGAAGGGCTAACGGACCAATCTAACAAGATATGTAACGGAGGTAAGTAACAACAAAACACAAGTAAAAGTACTGACAAGTGAAGAAAGAGTCCAACACATTGTACAAGTCAGTACAGTCCCAATGTAAACAAAGTACAAGTGCAGAAGTAAAGGGGATAATAGGTCCCTTAGGGGCATACCCCCAGGGTGAAGTACACAAGTCTGGGAACACTGCTCACGGAAGACACCGTCTACTACGACCCCGTCTCATCAGCCCGCCGCGAAGGGTGCTGCTGTGAAGTCTCACCTATAAAAGAGGGAATGAGCTTCACGAAGAAGCCTTGTAGGGACTACCAATCTCCCGCTGGTTCTAATAGCAGAATAGATCTATATGTGCAATAACTAAATAAGCAGTAAATCTATCCTACTAACAGAGTAAGTGTGGAAGCGTAGAGAACTACACGGTCAACAGTCTAAGCTAAAGTTCGGACCGAAAACACATGTAAACCACGGCACTGGGAAGAACGCAAGGCTGTAAATGCAGATAGTAAACAACTGCCCGCACAGAGACACTAGCCACAAAAACATTACACTAGTCGACCGGTCAGGTGCACCACGCGCCTTACCCTCAATCGACAGTCCATGTCTAGCACCTCCCGTCAGAGTGAGACGCAGAACTAAAGTAACCACCACTGCCGTAGTCTGACCGGACTACGGTCCCACGCCTGGCCCCTCTAAATGGTTCCGGAACCACGTAGAGTGAGACAGTGAGAAAAGGACTAGCTGATCTACGCTGGAAAAGCACCAACCCACCTCAGTGTCCAGACTCAGCTAAGAGCTCTAACGACTCTACATTGTTGCCCCCACCGTTTTCCCCTCTGCTACCAGAGTCCGTAACTCGAGCTCACCCACTGCCGAGAGAACTCCCTCAAACAGGCACGTGGGGATCGAGGGTCCAAGTAACGGGTAACAACCTGTCTCGTGGACAAGCCCTCAAGTGCCTAGCACCAGGCGAAAGACTAGGGTAGTATCGTGTTAGGAACAACACAGGTGCCAAGAAAACAAAGTCACATGGAAGGAAAACTCCGAACAGGTTGTCAAGCCCTTCTTTGTCTGAGAAGGCGACGCACAGGCTGTCGCCATCTAAAAGCAATACACTGTTTGTCGCGATCTGGGTCAGAAGGTAACAGGGAACCTATCACAATCTAGTCGCGACAAGGGCATTGTCACGACCACAGACAGAGGTCCAGGTGACCACTTGGGACCTCCCACAACACACGATGGAAACCCGATGAGAAGGCGGCAGTCACCCTGTCGTGACCAGAATGTGACAGGGTGGACGTCGGTCCTTAAACCAAAAGGTGACATATCGGGCTGTCACGATCTGGGTTGCGACCGCAGACTTACACACCCGAGAGCGCACCTTCTGTGCCATGCACCACAAATCCGAAAACTACAAGGGGAGGGGAGCGTGTAGATATGATGTTAAATAGCTCAAATAGGCTCAAACCACCCTTGTAAACACCCATGCATGCCAAGGAAACTGTCTACACTCAAGAACTCACATGCAAGGATGGAATATCACATAAACCCCACCCCCAATCCAATCACAACCAAGCCAAATATACATTTCATGGAGTCACAATCACACCCATGCACATCCTAGCATGATGTCTAAGGCTGTGGAAGGGGGATTGGATCCTAGCATGAGAGAAACTAGGAAGAGGTGAGAAGGTCCCTACTCAAAATGAAGAGCCAACCCGTTGGGGTCTTCTCGTGTGTATGGCCACCTCCTCCTTGCTCCAAGCTTCACGCCGTCCATGAGCAAGGATTGTCCTACACGCTGATGAAGGAGTCACCACCACGCGAGGAGCAAGCCACCACGTCGAAGAAGCCCCACCGAGAAGGAAACCCCAACCCAAACACAGAGCAACACCACACACCTCCCACAAGGGAAGCATCACACCAAGCCCTCACTCCCCTCCACAGACAGGTATCTCACAGGGTCGGAGGAAGGAGAACACAGGCGAAATGGGGAAGAAGGAGAAGTGTTCTATGCTCTGCAACCTTTAAGTCTCGAAGTTGAGCACTTACTGAACGCGACGGCCATCCTGTCGCTATCTCAAGTCCTGGTCAAACCTGACCAACAGAAACGCCCGTGTCAACCTCGCAGACCTGACACCCAGAATGCGACATCTGACCTGTTGCCTTCCTGTTGTCAGGGGTTGACAATTGTCCCCACCTGTCCTGACAGAAAAATGACAAATTGCATGCTGCGGTCATAGGGATAACGGGACAACATGCCTGTCGCTCACAACCCAACGCGACAGCCCCCTTGTCGTCTTCAGAAGGTGACGTCCCGATGCGTTGCGACCTTCACAGAAGGTGGCTGACTCACATGAGGCCCACAAGGGAGGGGGATGTTACAATCTAACCAATAAAAAAACAATTTCATTCTCGAAATTAAGGGCGAAACCCGGGAAAGAAGGAAAGTACACATACCAGTCACTCAAACAAGTAAGGAAAATACTCCCGCATCTCGTCCTCACGATCCCACGTGGCCTCGCCACCGACGTGATTCTCCCAAACTACCTTGACGAGCGGGATCTGCCCCCTGCGCAACTACTGCACTCGGCGGTCGACGACGCTGACCGGGTACTCTGGCACTGATAGATCTGGAGCGACCTCTAGCTGTGAGTAGTCAACACGTGCGATGGATCTGGCATGTACCTCCTCAGTGCAAGATGTGGAGGACATCATGAACCCCTGCCAACTCAGACGAAGAGCTAACCTGTAGCGACCTCGCCAACCCACTCCAGGATGGGAAAGGAGCCAACAACCTCAGGCTGAGCTTGCCCTCTTCCAAACCTGGAACGCCCTTGGTGGGCGAGATCCGAAGAAACACGTTGTCTTCTACCTCGAACTGAAGTGGCCTCCTGCGAACGTCCACGTAGCTCTTCTGTCTGCTCAGTGCTGTCTGCAGTCTCTGTCTGATCAGCCTCACTATGTCTG
>JACBKR010005376.1:0-18710 GCA_014218235.1 Colocasia esculenta | reverse complement strand
AGTGGTACTATAAGCTAATTCCAAACCACACAAACCACAAAAAGTCCAATATTACAAGCCAACTGAAGAGAATCTCTGTACATGCACAGAGAGTACAAGAAATCCTCACTACAAAGTTCACTCACACTCTTTCTACCTAAAATTCAGAATAAAAACAGTTGGGAAAAGAAATCAGCACACTCTCCTCCTCCAATGGGCCTCAAATGCCAAGCCCAATCTCCAAGTGTGCAAATCTGAAATGAAAGCCCAACAACAAGTTAATAGAAGCCAATGCAAATGAGATCAAATCAAAACAGAATTAAATCAAACTCTAATGCCTCCCCGGCAACGGCGCCAAGATGATACGCGCGACATTGTTGACTGTACATTTTCGTTGTCCAGAGTCCTTGCACAAGTCAGTATGCGCACTTCCTCTAAACTGTCTCACAAAATTAAGATAACAAAGATGAACTCATATAGTGGTGAGAACAGGTCATATCCACGGAGAGGCAGAATAAAGTTTGACTTAAAAACTACTTCGATTTGAAATCTCTACCGACGATGCATTAAACGTGAATCACTGTACCCTCTCAACTGAGGGATCAAACAGGTCAACAAAAATCTGAGCTAGAAACTAACAAACCAATTTACCCCTATAGCTCAGGGGATGAACGGTCAACAAAAGGAATTCATCACAAATATCAGAGCAGAATGAGACAGTGAAAGAGAACTCAACCAGAAATTAAAGGTGAAGACAACAAAACCATCTCTCTCAGTCCAACCATTAAACTACAAACAGAGGACTAAACAATTGCACTGGCTCAATTCCACTAAGAACAAAAGATAGAAAGAAGAAAATAGAACACTCTGATCTGATCCTTAAACACATTGCACATAAGAGAGTAAAGAACTATCGGATTTAAGAAAAAATGCATGGAACAAACTAAAGAAAAGTGTGATATCGTAAAATTGCTTAGAAGGAAAGAATTGTCTGCTATTCACACAGAACAAAGAAAACTTAGCTAATTTGAATTAAAGCTACTGAATTGAATTCTGGAACGTAAATGGAAACCAAAATCAAAACACACAGCAGTCGAACTCCCTCACGGATGCTAAAGGAAAAGACAGAAGACAAAACAATGGCAGAAATCTGACTAGCTAAAAACCTGACAGGAGAAAATTTCCGAACTCAGAAATTTGCACATAACAAGTTAAAGAACTGCGAGGAATGAACAACCGATCCTGGCAACTCCAACAGCCACGCTGGATCTGATCCACCTCCCAACAGCAAAGAACACAAGAGACCAACCTCTCTGAAATCTCTGAACCATCGAACCAGACAACTCCCTCCTTGCTCTGCTTAATACAAGAAGAATTAGAAACTAAAAGAAAACTAAAAACAAGATGCCGAACTCCATAACCTCTGCTCTGAGAAGTCTGAACTCAGAAGAACAAAAAATACAAAGAAGAAATGGCAAGAATTAAACTAAATTTGAACTGGCTAAGCTCTCAATCTCTCACAATTCGTTCCCTCACTGCACCATGGAAGAACAGAGAAATGCAGGAAAGAAAATGGAAACTAAAAAAAAAACTCTAAGCATCCCACTAGCTAGCCCGGAGATGAGGACCTCGGGTCCTTTATAGGCATCTGGGCCTCTTGCTTCCTCTCCCGTCTGCACAGGATCGCCATCCGCAGTAGCACCATCTCTCACCTGGATCGCCAGCTCAGCACCATCTGCACAGCTAGCCAGCTTCCATCGCACCGGGGCTCGCCCAGCAGTCGCTACGCACGGGCCTGCGTCGCACCAGCCTCAGTGTCTCCAGCGCAGCTGATCCGGCCGCGCTCTCTGCACATGCCACACCAGCCCTCCATCGCACGAGAGCTCCGCATGCACACCATCGCCCAGCCGCCTGCTCACCATCTCAGCCATCTGCCCGCATCAAGGATCGGCCAGATCCCAAGCCGCCACCTACGCCAGAGCCGTACGCCAGAGCCGCCCCGCCTCTGCTGGTTCACCCCAGCTGCAGCGCCATCACACCGCACCAGGCGCACCCAGATCGGGCCTCCTCACGAACCAGCAAGCCGCGCACCGCCATCGCTCCATCCGCCAGATCAGCAGGGGCGCCCAGGCTTCTTTCATGAAGCTTTCAGATCTGGGCGCCAGCCGCCCCATCCACCTTGCACAACCGGCCAGAAGCACCATCTCCTTAGCACCCTGGCCACCTTGCCTAGCCGCTTCCAGCCCTGCACACCAGCTCCCGGCTGCCTCCAGAACACCCCAAATCGCCCCTGCCTCAGGCTTCCAGTAGCTTCGCCCACCTGGTGGAAGAAACGAATGGGTAAAAATAAGGGTTTTGATGGTATGCGTGGCCCATTTAGGTGAGATGAGAGGTATTTAAAAAAATATTTTATTGATTTAATGGGATGTGGTGAAATTTTTTTTAAAAAAATGTATTATTTAATGAGTTTTGGGTGGGATATGTAACATGATGTGTTATCTATTTAAAACTAATTTTTACAAGTGATGAAAATCTAAGATTAAGAGATTATTTACGTACAATGTAAATGAGAAAATATTTTTATTAGTCAAACTATTTAAAAAGTATTGACTTTATTAAATGAAAATCTAACTATGTGATCTACCCAAAATCTTAACTGAAATGCTCAAAATTTTATTTCTGAATGAAATGGAAATTAAAATCAAATTGCACCATATTTACAGATAAACGATGTTTAAAATTACTATGTGTATGACATTTAACGCAAAAATTCATGTAGTTATCAACAACACCTATCTTTAGGGGTTTAAAAGCCACCACCCAAGGTGTGTTCTTCCCCATATCATTTATTTTATTTCATTTATTTGGGACTTGATACTGCACATTCAGCTAATCCCTCTCTTCTCCTTATTCTTTATTTTTTACAGGGTAATCAACACGGAAAATGCCCTCTTCCACGGTCGGTCGTGCTCGTAGAGGAAGAGGAACCCACACCCCCGCGCAATCTCCCCACGCTCCAAAAGGTATTCCCCGCGATCACTCTTTTCTTTTGTGCCTTTCGCGCACCACGCACCACACATCATTCTTCCATCCGCACCCCCTTCTGCGCATGCATTTCTCCATTCGGTACCCTCGCGTACCTGGCGATCACGATCCATCTCACCCCAATCCCTCTTTGTGGGCTACACGTCGCCCCTCGGCGATGTCTACAAATTGGTGATCACAGTGGGACCTCTTTTTGTGTTTTCTTGTTGATTACCCTCCCTCCTTCGTGCCCCATGTGGCACTCTCCTTGGCACCCTCGTGTGCCCCTCCTTCTTTTACCTTTATTTATACTATGCAAATTATGCTGTGTTTAATTTTCTTTCTTTCCTGTACATATTTCCTTTCGTTTCCTGTTCGTTTCCTATTTTTTTGCTATTCGGGTTGCCTTTGGAATTGCATCCAATACAAAGGACGCGATTCTGGCTGAGAACGTGGCTGTTAACCGGACGTGTCTCCTCTTTGTATCGCGGCGGCCAAAGCCCGACGCGTTACTGTCTTCGTATTGCGCCGGCTAAGGCCAACGCGTCACTGTTTCTTGTCGCGGCGGCGGAGGCCGACACATTTCTGTCTGAACAGTCCATCCATAGGGACCAAGCGTGGCTCTGGCAGCCTTCTGGGTCATTCAGATCCGCGTCTAGGTGACTAGACGTGATTCAGTCAAATCGCGGTCGTTGTACTGGACGCTATTTGACTGACTGACTGAAACGCGCCCCTTTGCCGTTTTTGTGTGTGCTATAAACTGATGCATACAGGGCATTCTTGCATCGGTCGGGGGACCTCCTTCCTTCATATCCTAGGCTTCACACACCCTTCCGGTGAAGGCAAGCTCTCCATTGGACATTCCGTTCCTTTGGACTCGCAAACCTTCTCCCGGAACGCCATAAGTCTCCGTACCCCGTAGATTCCCTCACGGCGGACCGAGCTGGTTGTACCCCTCCGTTGACCCGGGTTTAGCTATCCCATTGCGTGGTGAGAGGTGAGCTTAGTTATGCCTGAAGTTCCATACTCTACCCAACTAAGGTCTCATATGGAGTGTCACAATATTCTTCAATTCATTAATTAATTGTGAAACTCCTAAAACAAGTGTAAGCATTACAACTGGTTTAGACCACATTGATGACTATATCTTTGTTCAACCTGTTTGATTGCTTGCCTGTTAAAATGGACCAATATCATGATGGATTTAATTATGTGGACTATGAGGATAATTCAGACAACCAATCTTTCCAGTCCCATGTCTGTCCATTTCACCACCGTGAGGGACAACCTTCTACTTCCTATGGTTATGTGCGCACACCGCGCACTAACCAATTTGATGTCCCTCCGCATATTGCTCCAATCAAAACCCGACGAGAGCCTTCCCCCCACCAGGATTCCAAAGTCCAAACTGTCCTGAATGCACTCGATCAACTCACCCCTCAACAACTCAACTTGATTCAATGTTTAGTTGAGGGTACGACTCCTCCTCCCTCTCCCTTTCCCAGGCACCCACCTTTGTATATTACGGCGACTTCGCCACATACCTCTGTGCATTCTTCACCATCTCGGCTCCCTGGCCATTTGCACTCTCGTACTCCGGTCTGTACAGACCAACCCTTGGGAAGGCCCATTAACTCAAGGCCACCCCCACGTACTCCCTCATATGCCCAGCAGCAACCCTCCACTCCAACATGCTCTTCTCCACAAATGAACGATTTGGAGAATCAAATAAACAAGTTGTCCAATCCCATGGGTGACCCCGTTGCCGCCATGCCGGCTCTCCCTCAAATTTATATACATCCTTCGGAGCCATATCAACGATCGATTGTACAATGGCACGGGTAATCCCTACCTTCACGTCAAAGAATCCTCTATGAGTCTTCCCATTGGTAGCGTGACCCAATCACCCTGGCATATTTATTTAGAAAATCTCTTGACGGCCCTGCACTCGAATGGTTCTACTCTTTAGAGCCAAGTGAGGTAGGGGACTTCCGCCCGTTGCATAAAAAGTTCCTTCAAAGGTACAAAGACCGCGTTAGTCCTTATCTCTCTATCACGGATCTAGCATTCAAGAAGATGAGGGCTAACGAGGAATTTGTACAATTTTCTGACCGTTGGAGGTCAATGGCCCCCCGCCTGCAATATGTGCTCTCGGAGTCAGAGCAAATTAAAATCATCATTTCCACTCTGCTCTGAGGTTCAAGCACATCCTGGCCAAGAACCAAATCGAAACGATGGAAGAGCTCTATGAGCGGGGACGTTACATCTAGACACATCTAATGGACTCCCCGATCGTAGAACTATTCAATCAAATTAATCCAAGAAAGAACGAATCAGTGGACGCCATCCACATCCACCTCACCACCATACAACATCCACATCATATGCCCCTCCACAAACACCCATCTACCACAACATGCCTCCACCCAGGCGTCCACTGATTCGTCCTCCTTAGACCCAACAACTCCAACTGGGCCTACGATGCCCCCATGCATGAAGAAGCTCCCGGCCCTATGTTGCATCTGCTCCGGCACCCATACCAGCTCCAGCTACCATACCTCCACCATAGCCTGTTGCTCGGGCCGAGGTTGCCAGCGCCCAACCCATCTACGAAACCACTTGGTGTTACGACGATGAACCTTCCGAGGTCATGTTCGTACGCCATTTACCTACACCTCCTACATTGCCATCCATTATCATTAAACCTTCCATCATTAAACCCATCATTACACCAACCGTTACACCCCTGTTGCGCCAACACCACTAGCAGCCCAATCCGAGTAAAGCCTCCCTATCATACCCATTACACCTCCACAGGCCATACAGCCTTCCACTCCGTCCGTTTCCACCCCCATCCAACGGAGTGGGTGCACCCCTTTGAGGATCAACAAGCAAGTACAGCAGAAGAAGGAAGACCCGGGACGGGCATGCTATTCAAAATCCAAGAATGCATTCCTCGCATGCCTGTCATTGCTTCCGTACCGGGCACATTTACCGAGCGGAAATCCTCCCCTCCATCTGTGGCCGTCAAGAGGCCCTCTAAAAATATGTCAATCCTTCTCGTTGCCAACAAACATCAATTCAAAATACTCATAGGGAATCTCTCCCTCCAAGCTCTCGTGACCCCTCACACCATTGTTGTGAACCTTCCCACTCTAGTGAAGGGGTCAACTATTCAGATTGCGCTTACACATTCCAGAGCCAAATCCTTAGCACAATCAATTGCTCAAAGGGTCGTGCCCCTTCCCATAACCAACGCCATACAACCTTTGGGCACGGTCCCCTCATTGTTGCTTCCAACTCTACTAGTGGAACTCCCCACTATCTCATTCAACTATATTCCAAGGGAGTTGCCATTGTCGCTTGAAACTCCGATGGAAGTCAACAATCCTCCAATCCATGAGAGCCTTTCTGTTGGGTTGAGTGTGTTTTGGAATTTCCTAAAGTTGTATTTTAATGATATCCAATGAACATCACTCATACTTTGATTTTGATGATGACATATTGTGATTTTAATGATGACATACTTTGATTTTAATGATGACATATTGTGATTTTGATGATGATATGTTGAACATGTTATACATTCTATTCATAACACCATAATGCTTAAACAACATGTTTTTGATGTTTAACATCTCATATTTTAATGATAATATCTTGTACTAATGATTATGTGTTAATTTTACAGGTGTATACAGATTTTGTCATGGTAGTGTCGACACACCCACTACTGGTTCGACACAAGGTTTCAAACCCAAGGCAAAATGATGAAGAAATGGTCAAGTGGTGTCGACACAGGATCAAGTAGTGTCGACACTAGTCCCAGCTCCCAGAGATCCCAGTTGAAAGGTCTGTACTGTGTGTCGACATAGCCTCAAGTGGTGTCGACACTAGATCCAGTTCCCAGAAGACCTGTTTGGCAGTTCTGGACAGTGTGTCGACACTGCCTGAAGTAGTGTCGACACTAGTGACCCTTCCCAGAGAACAAAATCTTCCAGTTTGGGACAGTGTGTCGACACACTCCCTGGTGGTGTCGACACACTCCGGCTGAAACTCAAAATCGTGATTTTGTCTGGACACGTGGCTGCTTGGGATTCAAGGGATTTGACCTAGGTTTTTGTGCCCACGTACCCCAAAGCTCTTTGTGGACATATGGGGCTATATATACCCATGTTTCTTATACTCCAAGGTATCCAAAAGGAGAGAGACCACTTCTCCAGAAAAGGGTGTGGCGACTGCAGAAAGGAAAAAGGGGAGCAGAGCAGTGCTGTTTGGAAGGAGAACGTGAAGAAGAAGAGAAGAGAAGAGGAGAGAGGATAAAGTGTCTGCATCCAGAAAGGGAGCAGAGCAGCGCCCAGATTGAGGACAGAGAGCAGCAAAGGAAGAAGAAGAACTGGCAATCCGGATGCCATTGAAGCATAGCATCGTGGATTGAAGAAGATCTCCAACGAATTCCTTCAAGCGTCTTCAATCCAAGCTTCTGCAAGTCTTCTTCATCAAGGAACATCCAAGTTACATCTATTTCATTTATTTTCTTGGAGTGTTCATCCAGTTTTCATTGTGTGATCTGTGTATGTGTCTACACAGATCACTTAATTCTGTTTGTTCTATTTTTATCATTGTATTGAGATAGATAAGGCTAGAGGATCTATTCTCTAATTGAGCTTGTTCTAGCAGAACTTGGATCTTTCGTGGTCCAAAGGTTTGAGCCGTAGTGCTCCGGTTTTGAGTCGTTGTGCTCAAGTGCTTGTGAGTCGTCGTACTCACAAGTGGTTTGTGGAGTAGGTCGTCGAGCCTATCTCCGAGTTTTCTTTGAGTCGTCATACTCAAAGGGTTTGGAGTCGTCGTGCTCTGGGTGTTTCTTGAGTCGTCGTGCTTAAGGGTGTTTGGAGTCGTCGTGCTCCAGTGTGAGTTGTACTCAAGGTTTTGAGTAGTGTGGCCTCACTGTGTAAGGGTGGAAGTAGGAGTCCACTGGAGGTGATTTCTGAACCACCTAAAAAATCCTCTGTGCAGTGGTTTGAATTGTGTTTGCCTTGTATCTCGCTAGATGTATGCATAGGGATTTCGCTCACACTACTAATGATTTGCTCACACACACTAATCACACTTCAGATCAGTAAATTGTTTGGGTGAATTGATCTCTGATTCGAAGTAATTTTAAATTGCTTAAGCTTCCGCGTTAATTGATGTTGATCTATTCAACCCCCCCTTCTAGATCTGATCCATCCACCCATCTGATCCTAACAATTGGTATCAGAGCAGGTTAATGTCTGTTACTGGTCTGATTTGATTGCTTCTATTTAATCTCTGTGTTAATTGCTTGAACTGTTTGCTTGTTCTTTCACTGTCTCTGTGTGCTTAATCGCTCTGATTCCTACATTTGATCTTTGCAGGTAAACCACTCTAATTGTTAGATCTAATTCCTTGTTACATTGATTCACTGTGATTAGATCTAATAATCTTTGAGTTTTGATATAATGGAAAATCTCTTTAATCTGCATGAATTTCCTGTTATAATTTCAGAGAAATCACCAGTCTCACTTTCATCAAGTTTTCAAAGGAACCACAAAGAAAAGGAGCAAAAGAAATTCACAAGTACTTCATGGCAAAGAAGAGACTCAATGAATCCAGAAAACAACAATTCAGAAGGTTGTGGCTCTCACTACACATTCTAAGAGCTCAGAGCATTCTTCATCCTCTTTAGAACACAAGAGTTCAAATGGGTCTACAAGATCAGGTAAATCAATTCCAGATCCATTTATGTGTTCTAATTCTGATTCTGATGCAGATGAAGGCATGTCTTATCTGAATTGATGGAATTCTGTGAGAAGATACAAAATCTTAATGTAAAGCTGAACACTAAAAATAATGATTTGAAAAGACTTTAAAATATTGCCATAAAAAAAATGAAAATTTGAAAAATACACTTGAATTGCTCCAAAACAATGATAAAGATCTTTCACCAAGAAAATGAGAATTTGAAAGGTGAAGTTCAGAAACTGAATTCTGAAAAAGAAAGTCTGAAAGATAAAATCAAAATTGTGAAAACAAGTTATCCAAGTTAAAAGAAGATCATGATCAGTTGGAATTTGAAAATCTGATTTGAAAGATGAAAATGAAAAATTGATTGATCTCAATGAAAACTTCAAATTTGATAATGATCAATTAAACAAACAGATTCTAACATGGCTCATGATCATCAAATAAATGAAAGATGCAAACAACTTGTTGAAGAAAATTGTCACTTAAAGAGAAAGATTGAATGCTTGTTACATGACAAACCATTAGATAATGATGTAGCAATGTCAGTAATAAAATTGCTGACATGGAAAAACAAATTGCTCAATTTGAAAATAAAAAGAACAAGATGAAAAATGGGTTGGATGTCATGCTAAACAAACTTCAAATTTCAGAAAAAGAAGTTGTTGCATTAAAAGCTGAAAAACAGAAGCTTCAACATGAATTGAAAAATACTAAATACAAAGTCTTGCTTCTGTGAGAGATAAGAAAAATGAAAATAAAACAAAATTAACATTTGTTAAAGCTGCTGCAAACAAGAACTCTGCTAATTCTAATGAAAAACTAGTGAAAGTTCTTGTTCAGAAACGGACAGAGAAAAAGAAAAATGCTACTGTCAAGAAGATTCATCTACTTCCTCCATCAGTCCAAAAAAGCCAAGGCAAGTTTCAAATTTACATCATGCCAAGAGCCACCAAAAGGCACCTCCTTCTCCTCATGGTAAGTCTCCTCACATGAAAAGGAGATTCCAGCAAATGCATACATGCCAAGGTAAGTACCATGTAAGAAATGCTCTCATTTACTTTAACTGCAATAAACCTAGTCATCTTGCCAAACATTGCTGGAGCAGAAATCAACATTTCCATAAAAATGTTAAATCAGTCCGGGCTTCACATGTCATAAATTTGGGCATATTTCTAGGGAATGTTGGCATAGAATTGATAATCTTGTGCATGCTCCTATGTTTCATGTTAATGTACATAAGAATAAAGATCATGTTCTTGCTGAAAACACTCATAAAATCTATGTACATGAAAAAGGATCATGTTGCACAAAAGATCTCTTCTGAATTCCATGATGAAAATCTTAATGATAAAAATCTGAAAAATAGAAAACGAATGTTCAGTATGTAGTGGTGCATTCTATACCAATAACTCTAAGATTAGAAATCAAGATTCTAGTGTTTCTAGTCTTCAGAAAAATGCACCCAATATCAAATCCTTTGGATTCAAAAATCATTGTTGCAGATTCATGGAAGATCCTTAGGACCAAAACAAGTTAGGTTCTGAAATGTGCTGCTTGAATGCTGGATGCAGGATCCTTGTAGTCAATTTCAAGATGAAGGCTTCATGACTAAGGCTACAAGGAAAGTAAGTGAAGAGAATGAAAGAAAATGAAAATCTCACCAGGTAAATTCTTCTGAGAGGTTCCTACTAAATAAAAACTGAAATCAATGGGACTCTTATGCAAAGATCAATTGGTATATCAAATGGTGAACTGTGGAGGACAAGTCATGCTTGTCTGGAAACTATCATTATGTGTGAGGAATAACCTCCGCCAAGTACTAATGATCTTCCTTGTGTAAGAGTCATTACTGTTAAAAATAAAATCATTTGGATTCAAAAATCTTTATTGCACTCTAGCATTGATTTCATTGCAGGACCCAAGCAAGTGTGGGTCCCAAAACCAGCTTGATCAGCAAGCTAAGGAGTCTTGCAGCCATACATTGTAAATGGATTCAAGATATTGGCTGAGCAAGGCAAGAAATGATTGGAGAACACATGTAAAATCTTTAAAAAAGAAATGAAGACTGTTCAGGTAAAACCTCATATCATTTCCAGATTGAACTGCTTAAGTTAAAGAAAAATTCTTAGAGTCTTATCTGAATAATGAAGAGTGTGTTGTGATGTTACTCCCAACAATAAGTTGTGTCTTAACCCTTGGAATCATGTTTGTGTTATCATGCTTGCTTAACTGTGCCCATGATTATGTGTGCATATCAACAGCTTTGACTTTTTGGTATATCAAATGATGACATGTGGAAAAACAAGTTATACTTGTTTGGAAGCTATCATTATGCGTGATTAAAATACTCCGCCAAGTACCAGAAGTCATGTTATGCTTAAAGCTAATTGTGTGCATAATCATGTGTGAATTGCTTGCTAGCTTTTTCATTCCATGCACATACTAAGGGGGAGGAATTTGAAAAAGTGCAAAATGTTCATATTCTTTCTGTGCAAACTGTTTGGAATGATCATATCTGAACTGCTTAAATGATCGTTTCATATCATGCATATCTTATGGGGAAGTGAGTCAAAAGAATCTTTGAGTGAAATGCTGGAGAAATATTCTTTCATATCTGATTTATCAACAACTCCATTCAGTTTATTGACAAATCTTCTTGCACATAAATTCCTCACTCTCACATTGCATTGGCATTCTTGGTATATCAAATGGTGATTTGAAGAAAGACAAGTCAGGCTTGTCTGGACACTTTCACTATGCGTGAGTATGTCTCCGCCAAGTATCAAGATTCCTTTATGCAATTGTTGAGGGGGAGTATTGTTGAGGGGGAGTTATTGTCTATTCTTCACTCATTTCTCTTGACATTTGTTGTCTATATTCAGCCCCAATCATCAGAATTTTGAGTCATTGTGCTATTTTTTTATGAGAGAATTAAGACATTGAACCTAAACTCATTGTGCACTTAGCTTAATCTCAAAGATTCATTATCATTTCAAGGTTAAGCAATCTTAATACTGAATGTTTTTAAAATGATTTGCAAAACACTTGTAGGCACATGAGTGGCTTTACTATTCAACATGTGCTGTTTAAGCTTCAATTTTACCACTTGTTAAGAATAATTTCTCTAAATTCGTAGTCATGTCTTTTCTGGTCAAAGCAAAAAATTCCTGCAAAACATCAAAAGAAAATGATCAATACTGTGGAAAGATGCAAACAGAGCAATGCAAATTCTTGACCCACTGAGTAACTGGGTCATTTCACCTAAAAAGTGATTTGTTCACGTTAAAAAGTGGAAATCAAAGTTTTCAACTCTGTATAAGATAATGAAAGTTAAACCACTAAGTAATCAGAAGATCTTGCATCTAATCAATGTGATCTCTTGCACTGAAAAGTGAGATTTAACTAATTTATTCTTGTATTCTTTCCCAGTTCAAAATGAAAGAAAATCAAATTGACAGGATGAAAAACTTAAGACCTTCATAAAGTTCATGTTTACTGAGTTTAGACCTATTATTTTACATTGTGTTAAACTTAAAGCTCCTAACATCCTTGTTAAATACTTCTTCTCACTCATATAGGTCACTTTATTTCACATTTGCATCATTATTTAACCACATTCAGATCATTATACTTTGCTATACTTTGTGTTGAGTGTGTCTTTGTGATTAAACTTTGTTGCACAATAAAAAAAACACAATAATTTCTCTCATATGTCAATACACTTTGCCTCACTTATTTTGATCATTTCTGACATTCATTCCTACATTTCATTTCTTGATCTTCTACAATCTTTGTTTCTCTTTCTTATCTATCTTTTTGATGCTGTCAAAAGGGAGAGAAAGTTATTTAAAGGAGGAGAAAGTAAAAGTTCTATGGGGGAGAAAGTTCTTTATGGGAGAAAGTTCAAAGGGTGTAATGGTCAAGGGGAGTTATTGCAGTCAAGGGAGTCAAGCTATTGGGAGTTTGTGCATATCTTTTGTCATCATCAAAAAGGGGGAGATTGTTGGGTTTGAGTGTGTTTTGAATTTTCCTAAAGTTGTATTTTAATGATATCCAATGAACATCACTCATACTTTGATTTTGATGATGACATATTGTGATTTTAATGATGACATACTTTGATTTTAATGATGACATATTGTGATTTTGATGATGATATGTTGAACATGTTATACATTCTATTCATAACACCATAATGCTTAAACAACATGTTTTTGATGTTTAACATCTCATATTTTAATGATAATATCTTGTACTAATGATTTATGTGTTAATTTTGCAGGTGTATACAGATTTTGTCATGGTAGTGTCGACACACCCACTACTGGTGTCGACACAGGGTTTCAAACCCAAGGCAAAATGATGAAGAAATGGTCAAGTGGTGTCGACACAGGATCAAGTAGTGTCGACACTAGTCCCAACTCCCAGAGATCCCAGTTGAAAGGTCTGTACTGTGTGTCGACACAGCCTCAAGTGGTGTCGACACTAGATCCAGTTCCCAGAAGACCTGTTTGGCAGTTCTGGACAGTGTGTCGACACTGCCTGAAGTAGTGTCGACATTAGTGACCCTTCCCAGAGAACAAATTCTTCCAGTTTAGGACAGTGTGTCGACACACTCCCTGGTGGTGTCGACACACTCCGGCTGAAACTCAAAATTGTGATTTTGTCTGGACACGTGGCTGCTTGGGATTCAAGGGATTTGACCTAGGTTTTTGTGCCCACGTACCCTAAGGATCTTTATGGACATATGGGGCTATATATACCCATGTTTCTTGTACTCCAAGGTATCCAACAAGGAGAGACCAGACTTCTCCAGAAAGGTGTGCGGCTGCAGAAGGAAAAAGGGAGCAGAGCAGTGCTGTTTGGAAGGAGAACATGAAGAAGAAGAGAAGAGGAGAGGAGAGAGGATAAAGTGTCTGCATCCAGAAAGGGAGCAGAGCAGCGCCATCAGATTGAGGAACAGAAGAGCAGCAAAGGAAGAAGAAGAACTGGCAATCTGGATGCCATTGAAGCAGAGCATCGTGGATTGAAGAAGATCTCCAACGAATTCCTTCAAGCGTCTTCAATCCAAGCTTCTGCAAGTCTTCTTCATCAAGGAACATCCAAGTCACATCTATTTCATTTATTTTCTTGGAGTGTTCATCCAGGTTTTCATTGTGTGATCTGTGTATGTGTTCTACACAGATCACTTAATTCTGTTTGTTCTATTTTTATCATTGTATTGAGATAGATCAGGCTAGAGGATCTATTCTCTAATTGAGCTTGTTCTAGCAGAACTTGGATCTTTCGTGGTCCAAAGGTTTGGAGCCGTAGTGCTCCGGTTTTGAGCCGTTGTGCTCAAGTGCTTGTGAGTCGTCGTACTCACAAGTGGTTTGTGGAGTAGGTCGTCGAGCCTATCTCCTGAGTTTTCTTTGAGTCATCGTACTCAAAGGGTTTGGAGTCGTCGTGCTCCGGTTGTTTCTTGAGTCGTCGTGCTCAAGGTGTTTGGAGTCGTCGTGCTCCAGTGTGAGTTGTACTCAAGGTTTTGAGTAGTGTGGCCTCACTGTGTGAGGGGTGGACGTAGGAGTCACTGGAGGTGATTTTCGAACCACCTAAAATCCTCTGTGCAGTGGTTTGAATTGTGGTTTGCCTTTGTATCTCGCTAGATGCATGCATAGTGATTTCGCTCACACTACTAATTGATTTGCACACACACACTAATCACACTTCAGATCACATCCCTGAGAGGCAGTGTGATGTGGTGATCAATCTCCCATCTGGTGATTACATGCGTTCTTTCGGTTACCTGGAGGGTGTCACAGTTGAGGTCCAGGGACAACAGTTGCCGGCCAGGTTATACGCATTGCAACTTCGTGACTTTGATGTCATCCTGGGCATGGACTGGTTGGAGGCTCACTTAGCTGTGGTGGATTGTCAGTGGAAGATCATTCGGTTCGAGATACTTGGAGCACCTGTTCTCCGCTTCCGAGGTATCCGTTCTACCCATCGACCTTTCATTTCCTTTTGTAGAGCTCGTCGTTTGATCCGCGATGGTGTGTAGCATATCTTGCTTCTGTTTGTTCCTTGGAGCCTAGCGGGTCGTCGATTTTTGATGTGCCTATTGTTTGTGAGTTCTCTGATGTTTTTTTCGGAGGATCTACCTGGGTTACCACCTGAGCGGGAGGTAGAGTTCTCCATTGAGCTTTTGCCTAGTACGATGCCTTTGTCTAAGGCACCTTACCGGATGGCTCCGACTGAGTTGCGCGAGCTGAAACGCCAGTTGCAGGAGTTGCTCGAGCTAAGTTTCATCCATCCGAGTCGTTCATCGTAGGGAGCGCCAGTGCTATTCGTGAGGAAGAAGGATGGAAGATTGAGATTGTGCATCGATTATAGGCAGCTGAACCAGGTAACAGTGGAGAACAAGTATCCATTTCCGAGGATCGATGACTTGTTTGATCAGTTGCAGTCAGCCAGGGTGTTTTCGAAGATTGACTTGAGATCAGGCTACTACCAGTTGAGGATCAGAGATCATATATTGGCATGACAGCCTTCCTTCAAGGTATGGTCACTTTGAGTTCGTCGTGATGCCGTTTGGGCTCACGAACGCACCCGTAGTTTTTATGGATTTGATGCATAGGGGTTCAGTGAGTACCTAGATAGGTTTGTGGTCATCTTTGTAGATGACATTTTGGTCTACTCGGCTTCGGAGGAGGAGCACAAGGAGCATTTGAGGATCGTGCTAGAGACACTGCGGAGTCACCAACTTTATGCCAAGTTCGACAAGTGCGAATTTTGGCTGAGGGAGGTGCACTTTCTCGGGCACGTGATCTCAAGTTCTGGTGTGGCAGTGGACCCTGCCAAGGTTGAGGCAGTGTTGTCTTGGGAGTAGCCCACTTCAGTGTTAGAGGTTCGTAGCTTTTTGGGTTTGGAAGGCTATTACAGGAGGTTCATCCAGGATTTTTTCAAGATTGCAGAGCCGTTGACTAGATTGACCAGACTTGAGGCTAGATTTGTTTGGACTGAGGACTGCGAGAGGAGTTTCCAGGAGCTGAAGACAAGGTTGACTTCAGCACCAGTGTTGGTCTTGTCGTCAGGTAGCGGAGGTTTTGTGGTCTACACTGACGCGTCGAGGTCAGGTTTGGATGCAGTCCTATGCCATGGTGGGGTCGTTGCCTATGCTTCTCGGCAGTTGAAGAAGCATGAGGAGAACTACCCTACCCGACTTAGAGCTAGCAGCAGTGGTGTTCGCTCTGAAGTTGTGGGAGACAGTATTTGTACGCGAGGCGTTCGAGATCTTCACCGACCATCAGAGTTTACAGTGTATCTTCAGTCAGAAGGATTTGAACTTGAGGCAGTGCAGATGGATAGAGTACTTGAAGGATTACGACCTTACCCTCTCCTATCACTCGGGAAGGGCTAACGTCGTGGCGGATGCTTTGAGCAGGCGTGTTTGCTTGAGTTCGTTGATGGTTAGATAGTGGAGGCTGTTTGAGGACTTGTCTCAGAGAGTTTTCTACCCTTTGAGGCGCAGAGACCATGCAGTGATTACTAGTTTGTCAGTTCTTCTGTCAATGTACCGTCAGGTGTTGGAAGCACAGCAGACAGACTCAGAGTTGGCAGATATTTTGTAGATGCCAGATGTTGAGCTGGACGAGGACATCGAGGTCAGGTCCAGAGACAGATTGTATGTTCCCTGTGATGCACGCCAGGCGCTATTGTCAGAGGCACACCGGTCGAGGTATGTTGTTCGTCTCGATTCCACCAAGATGTATCAAAACCAGAGAAGGTTCTTCTGGTGGCCAGGGATGAAAGGGGTGTGGCAGAGTTTGTCGCTCGTTGCCTTACCTGTCAGCAGGTGAAGGCTGAGCATCAACGTCTAGGTGGTGAGCTGCAGTCGTTACCCATTCCCGAGTGGAAGTGGGACGACATCACCATGGACTTCGTGGTTGGTTTGCCCCATACTCCGCAGAGGCATGATGGTATCTGGGTGATTGTGATCCGTTGACCAAGTCAGTGCACTTTCTTCCAGTCAGGATGTCTTGGTCAATGGATAGGCTCGCTAGACTATATATGGACCGAGTTGTTTCGTTGCACTGAACCCCAGTTTCGATTGTTTCCGATAGAGATCCGAGGTTCACTTCTGGATTTTGGCGTAGTTTGCAGAGAGCTCTTGGTACAGAGTTGAGACTGAGTTTAGCATATCACTCGCAGTTAGATGGGCAGTTAGAGAGGACTATTCAGACTTTGGAGTATGCTGAGAGCCTGTTGTTTGGACTGGAGTGGCACCTGGAGTCCCACCTTCCGATGGTAGAGTTGCATACAACAACAGTTATCACTTGAGCATTGGAATGGCACCATACGAGGTTTTGTATGGTCGGCCATACAGGACACCACTTCACTGGTTCGAGGTCAGTGAGAGGCAGCTTTTGGGACCAAAGATGGTGCAGCAGCATGTGCGGACACAGTCAATTTAGTCAGGCAGAGGCTTCAGACAGCGCAGAGCAGACAGAAGAGCTATGCAGATGTCCATAGGGCCGTTGCAGTTTAGCGTGGATGACCTTGTGTTTTTACGGGTTTCGCCGACCAATGGTGTTATGAGATTTGGCAGGAAGGGAAAGCTCAGTCCCACGTATATTGGGCCTTTCCCTATCACAGAGAGGATCGGCGAGGTCGCGTACATATTGCATTTTCTAGCAGAGTTGGCAGGGGTGCACGAGGTTTTTCACATGTTGCAGCTCAGGAGGTACGTTGCAGATCTGTCACACATGTTGGATTACTCGCAGCTTGAGATAGCGCCGACTTGTCAGTGCCAGAGTACCCGGTCAGAGTTATGGACCGCAGAGTGCAGCAGCTGCACAGAAAGTAGATTCTGCTGGTCAAGGTTTTCTGGGAGAACCGCGTTGGTGGCGAGGCCACGTGGGAGCACGAGGATGAGATGAGAGAGCAGTTCATGTATTTGTTTGATGATCGGTACGTTGTTTTCCCTTTTACGTTGCTTCCTGTTGAAACTGAGTTTCTCCCTAATTTCGAGGATGAAATTTCTTTAAGGGGGGTAGGGTGTAAGACCCGGCCCTCATGGGCCCTTGCCCTGTCCTCAGGGTCGCGACGAGGGAGCCCGTCGGGAAAGGGGTTCGTGTGGCGACACACCTGGCCTTGTGTTCTGGTCACGACAGGGGTGGGCATCGCATTCTTGTCACAATGTCTGAAGGCGTCGCGACTACTTTTCTGACCAACTTGACCACTGTCCTATCTATCAGAACGGCCTTGTCGGGTGTCAGGTGCGTACAACGTTGACGCGACTTGGTCAGCCGTTGCGTTCTTGTTTCCCGGTCTTCAAGGTTTGATTGCCTTTTGGTGTCGTGCCGGGGGTGGCTTTCGTGACATGGTCGCGACACCTAGGGGAGTGACGACATGCTCGTTGTCGCGCCAGATCGACCCATCGCGTCTTGGGGCCCATCGGTTTAAAACCGAGGCCGACGCCCCATTTCCCCCTCCTCCCTTTACTTCCTCCCCTTCCTTCTTCTTTCTTCCTCCTCCGAGCTCTCTCTTCTCCGGTGGTTTCTCGGCATCCTTGAGGTTCTCGTGGTGGGAGGTGACGCCCCGTTCATGCAGGCGGCGTGATCGTGGAGCTTGGAGCGAGGAGGAGGTGGCCATTGCGACGTGAAGGCCCCAACAGGTCGGCTCTACTCCTCGAGGTAGGGACCCTTGACTCCTCTCATCCTAGCATGCTCCCTTTCCCCTTGAGAATGTGGTTTCTCCATGATTTGGGGTTGTGGGGGTGTGAGAATCATGCTCGTGTTGAGTGAGGATTCCATCGAGCGTAGATTCATTCTATCCATGTTTTATGGGGTTTTAGGGTGGTTTGGCTTGATTAGAGGTTCTCATAGTGTTTCCCATGCTCTCCGATGATGTCGCGACCGGCTAGGCCGCCGTGACATCATCGCGATGCTCTATTATGTCGC
>JACBKR010005375.1:0-18623 GCA_014218235.1 Colocasia esculenta | reverse complement strand
TGTGACAATCAAATTCAGTATCTCCTAGGCGCTTGAACCGGTCACTTTTAAGGTATTTCCCACTGCTCGACAACTAAGCACTATCCGTTCCTTTAGTTTTCAGCCTAAGTTTAGGCAGGCTAGTTACATGCTGGTTCGTCGGTTCCCCCAATCAATGGGCTTTTACTGAACATTGAGGCGCTTGCAAAGTAACCCAGGCAACTGGTGGGCAGGAGGGTTGTCCGCGGATGCCATGGTTCCACTAAATTGGCTTTTTTTTCTTCTGTGGTTCTAGTAATAGCTTGCAAGCAGAGGTCAGAACTTTGTGCAATGGTCATACTTGCAGAGGAACAAGGAATGTTAATCTCCATTTTTGCTCGGAGAATGCAGCCCTTGTTAACTCCATCAAATTTGTCCAGCCGCTCGCTTGGGAATTTGCCTACAGAGGTGGTGGTTGTTGTTGATGTTATTCAGAAATATGCTCAGCTATTTTGATGTGTATAGGGAAGCGAATCAAGTTGCTGACGTTCTTGCTTCTCACGCCTACCAACTTGTTCAAAATGAGGTCTATTGTGATTTTGAAGGGAGCAGTGTCTCTTGATAAGACAGGCTTGCCTTCTGTTAGCCAGCTAGTTTCTATTTCCTTTGTGTTTCTACAAAGGTATGCCCCAGTGATGTTGTTTCATGCTACCTTTTTATATATGTTCTGATACATGTTTGTAACGACCCTCCTCATACCGATACGATTATACCATCCCTATCGACACAACAAAGAGCATCGTTATAGTGGGATAGTAACCCAACACTAAACGATAAGGTTGATATGTCCATGAATAATAAAAGAGTACAGCGGAATTAAAAGAAATGTTATACTTCACTCCATCATCACCACACATTCCACAGTCTATATAGTAAAAGAAAGTACTAGAGTCCACATTATTACAACATGAAAGAACTACATTGTCATATGATTAAACTTTATTCAACTATGAAAAAAAATATAACTATAACGTGAACTCTAGTGATTATTCCTTCTCGTATGCAGCGTCAACCATCACTACGCTTCCTCAGGCACGAAATTACTTGTCACTGTACGCCGAAGCAAGTATGAGTCTTACAAGACTCAGCAAGTAATCTTAAATATCAAACTTACACATATCACATACATTAAGCCACTAACAATGAGGAAACACATGCTATCACTCTAATCACAACATTACACATGACATATGGTTCTTATGGTTAACTATACATAAGTCATCCAAATACCTTCCTATCTACACATGCTCATGTTAAATCATGAAAGATAACATACACCTACACATGTTTTCTACACATGATATATTCTAGGACGCATGGTTCAAATCTTCATCATATCATTATAAAATTTTACCCATTTTAAAACATGAGGCTATGTACAAGATAATGGACATTCCTAGCATGGTATCTAGTCAATCTCTCATGCATTTATGTATTTTCATCACACATTTAACATGCTACTTTAATGTATAATTTATCATATTCCTTTAACACATGCGCATGCTTTCTAGTAATCTACGTAATACGATACTAAGTATTCTAACATAATTTAACATTATCATGTTGATACATACATGGTGTGAACATATGCACTCTTAAACACCTAACATATAACATGATTTATTACTCTAAACATTTTCTTATTTTGAACAACTCTACCAATTAGATCATGCATTTATACATAAAGTAGATAGCAATCTAACATGATCTCTATTTATATTTCACATGCACTTTTCTTATTTATTTACACATTTCACTTGCTGTTTTAATATGAATATTAACCATAATATCACCTTTATTAAACATGAATTGAAGATTTAAAATACATTCAATCGGATGGCAATCATCTACAAATTGAACATGGACTACATACTAAGTGAATAACAATTCTATCATGGACTTAGGCATTAATTTTATGTGTTTTTTCAAAATCATAATCTCATTTAGGTTGCTGTTTTGACATGAATCAAACATAACTACATGAATTTACACTTATTCTCATGCCATTTCTTCATTTGTCAATTCTACATGCTCAATTTTCTACATTGCGTTTCTTTACATATTTACATGCACATATTCATACACACTACCATATAGGTATTATTAAACTATATCACATGATATTAGCATAATTCTACAATTATGATGTTAATGCGTGAACAACAAAATAAATATGCACGTATTAATACATTGGTTTTCACATGTGGTTACACTCTCATTATCTTTTACTCTTCCTTACCTATAAATTTAAACATCTTTCATTTCATTTACTCATGCATTCATATTTATCACTTATCACAACAATTGCACTTATCACGTGCCACATCACTTATCACTTTGCACTTCTATTCACATTTAATCTCTTAAATTGCCGTGACACATAGTCCCTAACAACCAAATAGAGGAAACACACTCACTTAAGCACTAAGTGCTTCACTTAACACATAGCACTCACTTTCACATATTTGTCACCTAGGCAATCCAGTGACAAACCTAGGTAACTGCGCAGAACCGGGAGAAGCCCTCTCCTCCCTAACCAGCGGTACTAGTCACCTCCAGGATTTTATTCTAATGCCTTAGGATTTATCTCATAATGTTGAGCTTCCACATGGACATTTCTATGTTACAGCTCCCAGACCCCTATGGTAGCAGTGTCACACAAGGCTAAATATTATATTAATCACTTAATCATCCTTATCACCTTTTACTCATTCTCATACACATATTTTCATCCCATTTCACATACACTTTGCATAATATTCACATTTCCATTTCAAAAATTCACCTTACTGTTAAACAGTGATAAATAACTTAAAATAACTCTTAACATGCTGCTAACTTTTAATTTATACAAATTTAGTTCTAACATGCACAACATGGAATTTTCACATTTAAACCATAATATGCCTATTGTCATCAAAATACCATGAAATTTTTATCAAAGGCTAAAAACATATATTCATAACATATAATAAATTTACAGATTTTTCTGAATAGATAATATATTTATAACAATTAAATCAATCACAAGTACATTTTTCACTAATTTCTCTAAAGTAAAAATTCTAGTAAAACAGTGTCAATGCTATATACAATCAAGACATCATCACATAAACTTACCAACCCCTAACTCACATCTAACCTATTTACACAATTAAACATGTTTATTCTATGCACATAATTCAATTTCTAGAATTTAATAATTAACACAAATCATGAAAATTCATGAAAACCTCATGATAAGACCTACTAATCAACTTTGACCTTACAACAATTTTACAGCATGCACACATGTCAGGAAATCAATTAAATACATTTAAGAAGATTAAATAGCAGTTTTCAAGACATGGAGGAACTTGATTGCATAGTCCTAGCCGCCAACTGAGTTAACTGCGGCATCCCTTGCCGTCAACGCATGAACTTGACGGCAGGGGATGTTGTCGTCAACTTCCAGACAGCAATCAGCACAGACAACACTCACATGCATGGGCAGAATGGAGGGTCCAGGACTCGAGGAAAAATCCAGAAAAATTCTAGGACCTAGGGGACATGTCAAAGATTGATATACATAGGTTACTTGCCTCTAAATAAATCCTAGAAGAACAAATTTGGCTGATGAAGCCCTCCTCGGCCCTGCCAAGAAGCTGTTCAGAAATGCCTTAGATGTTGTTCTTCTGTGGATGCAGACGGTCCCTTGGAGTTGGGAATGCTTCCTTGATAGTTGGACTACACTCCATCGTTGTAGATCTCCTAGAAACTGCACCGTTACAGTGGGATAGTAACCCAACACTAAACGATAATGTTGATATGTCCATGAATAATAAAAGAGTACTGCCAAATTAAAAGAAATGTTATACTTCATTCCATCATCACCACATATTCCACAGTCTTATAGTAAAAGAAAGTACTAGAGTCCACATTATTACAACTTGAAAAAACTACATTGTCCAGAAATTGTCCATATGAATAACTTTATTCAACTATGAAAGAAAAATATAACTATAACGTGAACTCTAGTGATTATTCCTTCTCGTATGCAGCGTCAACCTTCACTATGCTTCCCTCAGGCACGAAATTACCTGTCACCTGTATGTCGAAGCAAGTATGAGTCTTACAAGACTCAGCAAGTAATCTAAAATATCAAACTTACACATATCACATACATAATAAGCCACTAACAATGAGGAAAAACACATGCTATCACTCTAATCACAACATTACACATGACATATGGTTCTTATGGTTAACTATACATAAGTCATCCAAAGACGTTCCTATCTAACACATGCTCATGTTTAATCATGAAAGATAACATACACCTACACATATTTTCTACACATGATATATCCTAGGATGCATGGTTCAAATCTTCATCATATCATTATACATTTACCATTTTAAAACATGAGGCTATGTGCAAGATAATAGACATTCCTACAATGGTATATCATCAATCTCTCGTGCATTTATATCTTTTCATCACACATTTAACTTGCTGTTTTTAATGTATAATTATCATATTCCTTTAACACATGCGCATGCTTCTAGTAATCTACGTAATACGATACTAAGCATTCTAACATAATTTAGCATAATCATGTTGATACATACATGGTGTGAACATATGCACTCTTAACACCTAACATATAACATGATTTATTACTCTAAACATTTTTCTTATTGTGGAACAACTCTACCAATTAGATCATGCATTATACATAAAGTAGATAGCAATCTAACATGATCTCTATTTATATTTCACATGCACTTTTCCTTATTTATTTACACGTTTCACTTGCTTTTAATACGAATAACTAACCATGATATCACCTTTATTAAACATGAATTGAAGATTTAAATACATTCAAATCGGATGGCAATCATCTACAAATTGAACATGGAACTACATACTAAGTGAATAACAATTCTATCATGGACTTAGGCATTATTTTATGTGTTTTTCAAAATCATAATCTCATTTAGGTTGCTGTTTTGACATGAATCAAACATAACTACATGAATTTACACTTATTCTCATGCCATTTCATTCATTTGTCAATTCTACATGCTCAATTTTCTACATTGCGTTTCTTTACATATTTACATGCACATATTCATACACACTACCATATAGGTATTATTAAACTATATCACATGATATTAGCATAATTCTACAATTATGATGTTAATGCATGAACAACAAAATAAATATGCACGTATTAATACATTGGTTTTCACATGTGATTACACTCTCATTATCTTTTACTCTTCCTACCTATAAATTTACACATCTTTCATTTCATTTACTCATGCATTCACATTTATCACTTATCACAACATTGCACTTATCACGTGCCACATTCACTTCACTTTGCACTTCTATTCACATTTAATCTCTTAAATTACCGTGACACATAGTCCTAACTATCAAGTAGAGGAAAACACTCACTTAAGCACTAAGTGCTTATCACTTAACACTTAGCACTCAATTTCACATATTTGTCACCTAGGCAATGCGGTGACAAACTTAGGTAACTACGCAGAACCGGGAGAAGCCCTCTCCACCCTAACCAATGGTACTTGTCCACCTCCAGGATTTTATCCTAATGCCCTTAGGATTCATCTCATAACGTTGAGCCTTCCATATGGACTTTTCTATGGTACAGCTCTCAGACCCCTATGGTAGCAGTGTCACACATGGCTAAATATTACATAATCACTTTATCATCCTTATCACCTTTACTCATGCTCATACACATATTTCCATCCCATTTCACATACACTTTGCATAATATTCACATTTCCATTTTCAAAAATTCACCTTACTGTTAAACAGTGATAAATAACTTAAAATAAGATTTTTAAACATGCTGCTAACTTTTAATTTATATAAATTTATTTCTAACATGCACAACATGGAAATTTTCACATTTAAAACCATAATAATGCCTATTGTCATCAAAATACCATGAAATTTTTATCAAAGGCTATAAACATTATTCATAACATATAAATTTTACAAATTTTTCTGAATAGATAATATTTATAACAATTAAATCAAATCACAGGTGCATTTTTCACTAATTTCCCTAAAGTAAAATTCTAGTAAAATAGTCTAATATAACAGTGTCAATGCGTATATACAATCAAAACATCATCACAGAAACTTACCAAAACCCTAACTCACATCTGACCTATTTACGCAAATTAAACATGGTTATTGTATGCTCATAATTCAATTTCCAGAATTTAATAATATACACAAATCATGAAAACTCATGACAAGACCTACTAATAAACTTTGACCTTACAAAATTTTACAGCATGCACACATGTCAGGAAATCAATTAAATACTTTAAGAAGATTACGTAGCAGTTTTTAGGACACGGAGGAACTTGACTGCATAGTCCTGGCCGCCAACTGAGTTAACTGCGGCATCCCTTGCCGTCAACTCAAGAACTTGACGGCAGGGGATGTTGCCGTCAACTTCCACAACAATCAGCACAGACAACACTCACATGCATGGTGAAAATGGGGGCCCAGGACTCGAGGAAAAATCCAGAAAAATATAGGACCTAGGGGATATAGACGTCAACATCGGTTGTAGTCAATTGCACAGTTGACGTCAAGGGGCTGGCTGCCAACAGGGGTTTGGCGTCCACGGCATGGCCGCCCACTGTCCCTTGGCATCCAGGGATGTGGGCGCCAATCAGGCCTGCAAGTTGGCGGCACATTGTTGGTCGTCAACTGTGCCAGACAGTCCAAACACCTATTTTCATCCAATTTAAACATACATTTAGCCTCCAACAATATAGTATGAGCATAATTAAATATTTTTACACTTATTACATAAATTATATACATTACACATTATTTATAAGTATAATTTGCACTAATCTCAAATTAAAGATAATATGCACAAAGTGACATACATGTGTATACATATGCACCATATTATTTAAGTACCATATACACTATAAACAATTTAGCATGCTAATAATAAACAAATATCATTTGCATAGGATGGACATATAGATATATGTATACATGCGTATACTCATGAGTAATTATACTTATAACATACATAAGGTTAAACTATATGTATAAAGATGCCTACATCGTTTAGATACATACACGATTCACATTATTGTTCACACATCATAACAATTTATCATGCTTAGAATAGATATATAATTCGAACAAGATTAATATATGCATGCACATATATACACATCATAGTTACATATAATATGCATGGAATAATTAAACACAATATGCATCTCAACCATTAGATAATATATACACATTTAATTATAATACTTGTACAGAAGTAAAATCATATATGCTTACAAGATGCATGATAGTACTTCACATTATATTGTAACATTACTTCAATATATCATGCACAATATTAAATAAATACCTTATATACAAAATTGCCTAATTACTTATATTTACGAAAATAATATACATATATGCATATGTACGTGAACAATTTGATAGTTATAATATGCAAAATTTTTAATACGTACACTATATTTATGACATGTAAATATCGCATGCTCAATATAAAATGACGAAAAAATTCGGGGTCTCACATGTTTAATAGTAGAGGTTTAAGAACTAAGGACTGATAAAGCAAGGAGTAAAGAAAGAGAATAAAATAAATTTAAGTACTTGTGAAACATGCCAAAGGGTGGCATTTCTCTAATAGTTTCTTAACCTCTCTCGTGCAGTGTGCCACAACTAAGTCTTGTTTAAATTAAAAAAGAGAAAGCAGGAAACTTATTGACACTGAGAACACATTTGAAGACTAAGCTCAAAATCAATGAAATTCAACATTACTTAAGGCACAAATAATATGAAGTATTCAAAATGTGCAGCACCAAATGATTTATGGGTATAACATTTTCCTTTTCATTTATGATATAGTAAATATCAAGTCTAAGAAAAAAAACTTATATCTGTTACCAAGGATCCAAATGGAGGTGGAAATCAAGATCTGGGAACGTGATCAAGTCTCTGTGTATTCCTCATTAGCATTGTAAGCACATGGTGCAGAAGAATCAAATGGTAATTAAGGAGATTAAATAAATATGTTAGCACCGAGGCGTGGATTTTGATGATGGCAAAATAGTTGTTAGTTACCATGTGTTTTTCTTTCAATAGATATAAATAAACTGAGCTTAACATTACATACACATCTCCAATTTTCAACAAATTTTAATATGATGATCACTAATTCATATTAAGATTTGCAAAGCTTGTGCAAAGTTTTTTAAGAAGGTGCTAAGTGAATGCAAAGACGAATAGGGCACTCCACTGCTTTTCCCAAAAAGGGGTTCTTGCACAGACTGCCTTGTAGTGGACCGCCCTATGGAGAAGCGGTGGACCGCTTTTCATAGAGAGAAGTTTTTCTGGTGGAGTTTGCTTGCGTGGACCACCCCATGTTCCAGGTCGACCGCTTCTGGCCGTTTTCTACTTTTTCCTCTCACGTGCGGCCTCTTCAAGTGATATTTTTTTACCCTAATGTTCTCCCATATATATACCTTTACTATTTCACCATTTGGGGAGTGAGATGGGGAATATTTTCTTCCTTTTCATAGTCTATACCTCTCACCCTTCCACTATCATCTAAGCCACTCCGTCCATGGAAAACCTTCTTGGTTTTTTGTGCTCTTTCTATTCTAATCTTGCAGATTTGAAGGATTAAAGTGTTGGGGCTGAGCTGGGACGTGAATATCCTTGAAGATATGAAGCTAAGCTAGAAGATTCACGGAGTTTCTGAAAGATTAATGGATCATCCATAAAGGGGGAGGTCTGGAATGTGAAGATGTTGTGAAGGTCTCGAGATGGAAGCAATGGGAACAACCTGCATCAACGTGGATGACCTAACAAGGAGGATTTCATCTATCTCAGTATCTCTTATCTGTGCATACATTACTTCTGGAGCTTACTGTATAGATCCATACTCTTAACATAAGATTTAAAGTGTGTGGGAGGCCATAGAGTGTGTGTGAGTTCTTGGGTGCACTTTGCATCCTTGGAGTACAGGGGCACTTTGTGTTTGTGTGTGTGTGTGTTATAGATCCTTGGCCAGGATAGTGAGGCCTTCACAAGTTGTGAAGGGGTGGATGTAGATCTCACTTGGGTGAGGTCGAACACTACAAGAAATCTTAGCTCTGCCTATGAATGTTTATTACGATTCAGTATATTCGTAAGCTATTTGTATGGATAGACATATCTATGCTTACGAACTGTACATGTCGTAAGGATATCAAATGAATTTTGTTCTTGAACTTTTAAGATATACCTATCCCAATGGCGTGATACTGTAAGCATATGCTTATGGAGCGTGTTACAGTAAGAATTAATAGTAGGTATAAACGGAAAGGTGCGCGGAATCACCTAAGGCAGTAATCTAGAAGGGGATTGAATAGATTACCACCGATTAAAAATACTTTACCCTTCTTTTCGATGTTACCGCTGACTTGAGAAAAGCTTAAACAGATATAGATCGAATTCTAGCTTTAGTGTGTGTGCTGATTGTGATTAGGAAATTAGCAACTTATGTAGCGTGTGAAAAAACAAACGAGCCTACCAAACATCTACCGTGAAAACATGCAAACCACAAGACACAAAGATTTAAGGTGGTTCAGAGTACACAACTCGAGTATCCTACGTCCACCGTCCACACACACGCAGAACGACTGCTTATAGAAGCGAGTTTAAACCACAATCACACACGCACAGTGTCTGAGGCAAACACGCACTCAGAACATCTACACACACGTGGATCAAGCACAAGCGACGATTAAACCACTGCCACACACACAGATTAATAGAAAACAGAGAAAAAGAAGAGTTCTGAGTTGAAGAATCAAATCCAGATGTGAACTCTTCGATGTGGTCGTCCAGAAGAACTTCAGGCTTCATGTTGATGAAGATCAGATGATGTAGACGAAGGTTGATTCGTGGACAAACCAACTTCAACTCCTCGTTCTCGAAGGATCTTCCTGGAGTAGTAGGAGGGTTGAAGCAGAGGAGCAGAGAAAGAGCCTTTCTTCTTAATCTTTGCGTAGGGTTTTGATATGGAGGATCCCTGCTGCGAAAATACCTCTATACAATCTATATATAGTGGTGTCCAAGTATGGAGAGTCGTTCTTAAAGGGAACACCCTAATATAGATCACATCAAAATCTCGTTTCTAACTTATCCTTGCGTCTGTCGACAGGTGCTTCATAGCTGTCGATAGGTACTGCTGACATCTGGTTTCTAGAACCATGTTGTTGCTGGAAAACTGGATCTGTCGACAGGCGATTTTGTGCTGTCAACAGGCAACCTATATCTGTCAACATGCACACTCTAGCTATCGACAGTTACTGCTTTTTAAGCACTCCCAGAAGCTTGATTGTTCTGTCTTGGTCTATATGTCGACACATGCCTTGGGGCCTGTTGACAGTGAGCAATTGTTGTGTTTTTCCAGTCTTTTGCACTTGACTTTGGTTGTTTGTCTTCTGTATTCATTCACACCTACATGAAAACCATTCCAAGTGAAATAGAATGAATACAAGGGTAGTCATAAAAGCATGTTTTCATTTGTGCATTTCTTCCATATCTTGATCATGTCAATCATTGTTTACAACATCAATGCAATATCAATTAAGTCATTCATCATCAAAAACATTAAGCACAATCATCATACACATGTGAACTCAACATTCTCCCCCTTTTTGATGATGACAAATTACAATTGATGTTTTACCCCCTTTTGACAACATTTAAAAAGATAGATCATGCACACATGGATAACAATAAACAAATAAATGTGATTTCATTGATTTGAGTGAGAATTACACAGTTCAAAATGAGATCCATTACATGACACAAAAAACAAAAAGGGAAATGACATAAGTGACTAACTGATGACCTAAACTAATAAATAAAACTACGACCCCATATTAATCCTAGACATGCTAAGCATCGTCATTCCCAGGATGACGGAAGTCATGAAAGTCCTTTGTGAGGTGATCAAGCTTCCGCTCAAGGTTCGCTTGTGAATCAGCAAGGTTGTCCATCCTCGTGTTGAGCTGATCAAAGCGAGCAGTAAACAGCAGGGTCATCTACGCCAACTAATCTACCATAAATGACTAAATATCCAGAGCAGCAACCTGAGGTACGGGCGCATCCGAAACATCTGCATCACCACCCTGAGCATCCATTGGCTCAGCATGGGAGTCTTCATCACTACCCTCATCTTCTGCTGACTCATCTTCCACATCTGGCTCTTGACCCTTAAGAGCCCTAGTGACTTTCCCGTCAATCAACTTGTAGCCCATCCAATGAGCAGCTGTGAGGTCATAGGAGTTGCAGGATTTGAGAGTAATAAGCTCGCCTTCAAGAATGTTGATGCCAATGAAGGACAAGAGAGAAGCAATAGGGCAAGCATAAGGCATTGACCTCTTCGGATTGTGAAAGCATTGTTTGAGAAGGTCAAGCATTAGTACAGGCAGATTAATCTGTTGGGCCTTGAGGAAGAAGAAGAAAAGGGACTTGTGAACCTCAGTCACAAGCTCCCTACTGCCATCCTTTGGTGCAATGAGAGTGGTGAAGATGTTATGGATGAGACGGTGAAGTGGAGGGAAGGAGTTGGCATTCAGTTTATTATGACCCTTTGTAGAATCATATGGCTGTAGGGTGATCAAGGTATAGTACTCCGATGTAGAACGGTGGTTGACAAGAACGTCAGCATCAGAGTTCGGAATTTGCAGGGCACGACTGAGGAGGTTGGGTGTGATCTGAAATGAAGTACCTCTCACCGTGGTATATAGCTCATCATGCGCTGAGTTCCCCATATTGTTGAAGAACTCCGTCACAGCGATCGGAGAGTATCGCTTGTGGGAGTACAAGAAGACCGTCCAGCCTTTGGTGTCGAAGAGGGGCTGCAAACCTGGGCACATGTCTTCTAGGGAAACAAAGTCCACGTAGTGTGGCTGCACAAAGCGCTGAAAGGCTCCTTGAACCCTGGTAAGTTGCAGATCCTGTCGAACAATGAGTTTCGGGAGTCTATCATCCGGGTGCTTGCTCCGACGCTCAGCAGGTGCCCTAGAACCCTCGTCGGCTTCGGGGGAAGCTTGGCGTTGACAAGTGGCACAAAGCTTGCATCTTGGCGCCATGGGAGAGGAAAGGGTCGGAGTGGGGATGATCACGGAAGAGGGGAAAGACAAAAGGAGGAAGAGGAGACAAGAACAGAGAGAGAGTTGGAGATTGCGGTTTGGAAGAAAGAGGGGTTTTGGGGTTGAAATAGGAAAGGGGCCACCTTTTGGAGGATGGTGAAGGGGTGAGGAGGCATGGGATCCCTTTTAAAGAGGTTTGGAAGGAGTTTGAAACAAAAGGGTCCCATAAAATCCGGCCAAAAGATGAACCGGTTGGACTTCTGGACTGCCCAGAAATTCGGCTGTCGACAGGCGCCTTGTAGCTGTCGACAACTACTGGCCAGAAGTGTTCCAGAACGGGATTTTGACAAAAATGGATGGAGAATGAGTGTCCAAATGGGATTTTAAGGTTGAGGACTGGTTTATATCCAATACAAAATGTCATACCCACTAGTATTAAGACATATCAATGGTCTACAATGGTTAAGAGATAATACCCCGAGATTCTTAAGTTGTAGCATTAGAAAAGACCGCTCAAAAGCATATGAATGTAAGATAAGCCCTTTGAATAAAACCGTTGTAGAAATATATTCCTTAGTGGGTGATGTTCAGTTGGTTAGTGAAGATAATGTTTTCATTTAGCAATTAACAATACACAACAATTGTCCTTGATTTTAAAAAGCATGGAGGATTCACTCTATTTCTTGCATTTAAACTAACATTTTAAGTTGTTTTGGGAGAAGTGGTAATAAGGTTCACTTTCACATTTTGACGTGAAGGTAGACATTTGTGATGCCCATACCCCTAGTTACTCAATATAGGTGACCATCATACCATTATGCAGAGATAATAAATGGACTTTTTGACGCGAAGACAGACATTTGTGATACCCATGTCCCCCATTACTCGGTGATTCTTTGCATTGCTCTGCCTTTTCCCATTTCAAATTTTTTTTGTATTTGAATTTTCATGAATTTGGAAATAGGTAGCTTTTCTCCCTTTTATTTATTGTTAAATTCAAGTTCAAAATGTTATCTAAGGTTGAAAGCCAATGAAAGACATTAATTTCAAGAACCTTCTTACTTGTCAATTCATTTCAGAAAAATGATTGTCCCCAAGGGAGTTATTCAAGTGAGTTAGGTTAAAGCCATTAGATTTGTTCAATGTATTCTAGATCACACAACCTAGACTCATACACATAATATTATTTCAATATCATTGTGATTTAATCAATGTCTTTGATACTATGTGAGTATGAAAGGTTGTAACTTAGTATAAATGCCCAATTCTCCCCTTGACAAAGAGTTATGAACATGCTTATTGAGAAATGATACGGAAAGATAAAAGTGTATATGTCGATAGCAAGAATTTGGTGTCGATAGGTACTGAGAGCCAGAAAGATGTTGGTTCTGGGAGAGGCCGACAGCTAGAAGGGGGTTGTCGACAGGTACATGAAAAACCAGTTTTAATGCTTTGAATGGAGAGAGTGGTGAACCAAATGATTGAGGGATAATGACATAATGGATATAAAGGGTATACCTCAAGAATTTCATTCAACCAGCTTTAACTACTCCCCCATAGTGTGTGCATGTGATGACTCAATATTCAAGCAATTCAATCATGATTTACACATTCATCACAAGCAGTTGCACATAAATGAGACATCCATAATCATGAAAACACCAAATTTCATTCTTTGAAAGAGATACATGTGTCAAAACTGAAAGAAACCATTACCCCATTTGAAGTTCATGACCTTTATGTATTACTTGACTATGGATACTTGGAGTAGTATTCTTACTCACACATAATGATAGTTTCCAAACAAGCCTAACTTGTTCTTCCACATGTCACCATTTGATATACCACATAGTCAGTACACAAGAAGATAGTTTACTCCATAAGTTGGCATTGGTTTCATTGATTTTGCACAAGGCCAATTCTCTTCTCAGGGAGGTGAACTATCTTCTGACAAGGGTTTGGTACAAATCAGCCAATTATTTTTCAGTTGAAATGAAGTCATGTTCTAGGTTCTTGTTGGATACCTCATCTCTCAAAAAGTGATGTCTAATTTCAATGTGTTTGGTCCTTGGGTGTTGAATTGGGTTCTTTGAAAGGTTGACAGCACTAGTGTTGTCACATAGGATAGGTGTGCATTCAATGTCAATGTTGTAATCACACAATTGACTTTTGATCCACAACACTTGAGCAGCAAAACTCCCTGCAGCAACATATTCTGCCTCTGCAGTGGAGAGTGAAACTGAGTGTTGCTTCTTGGATGCCCACGAAATCATGCAACCACCTACAAATTGACAATACCCACTAGTGCTTTTTCTATCAATTTTACATCCTGCATAGTCTGCATCAGAATATGAGACCAAATCAAAACTACTACGTGCTGGATACCATAAATCCAAATCATATGTACTTGAGAAATATCAGAAAATCCTTCTGCAACCAACCAAATGACTTTCCTTTGGCTAGATTGATATCTAGCACAAAGGCAAACACTAAACTAATATCCGGCCTACTTGCAGTAAATAAAGGAGAGATCCAACCATACCTCGGAATTGCTTTGCATCTACCGTTTTACCTTTCTCACCATTTTCTAGTTTTACACTTGTGCTCATTGGTGTAGAGGCTGGCTTGGCTTGTTCAAACTGAAATGTTTCAGTAATTCCTTGACATATTTCACTTGATTGATGAAGAAGCCATCTTCATATTGTTTTACCTACAAGCCAAGAAAGAACTGAAGCTCCCCCATTAAACTCATCTTAATTCACTGTGCATGTGTTTTGAAAATTCTTCACACAGTGAGGGGTTAGTGGAATTAAAAATAATGTCATCCACATAGACTTGAACAACAATGATATGATTGCGAACACATTTAGTAAAGAGAGTTTGGTCCACTTTACCTCTTGAGTAGTTTTTACTAACCAAGAAATTGCTCAGTCTGTCGTACCAAGCTCGAGGTGCCTGTTTCAAACCATAGAGAGCTTTGTGCAATTTATAGACATGGTTAGGCTTATCATTATCCTCAAATCTAGGTGGTTGAGAAACATAGACTTCTTCTTTGATGTATCCAATCAAGAAGGCAGTTTTAACATCCATTTGATAAAGTTTGAATTTGTTAGAACATGCATATGCTAACAATATTCTAACTGCCTCAAGCCTAGCTACTGGTGCAAAGGATTCTTCAAAATCGACCGCAAATTCTTGATTATACCCTTTGGCTACCAGTCTAGCTTTGTTTCTCACCACTTTTCCCTCTTCATTTAGCTTATTCCTAAATACTCATCTTGTTCCAATTACTGAAATTTCAGGGTTTTAGGAACTATGCTCCAAACATTGTTTCTTTGAAATTTGCCAAGTTCCTCATGCATAGCATCTATCCAAGAGTTTTCTTTTAGAGCTTCTTCAACATTTTTAGGTTCCATTTAAGAAACAAACACTAAATGATCTTGTTCAACTATGTGTCTATAGTGAGACCTATGTGAAACTCTATCATTTACATTACTAATTACATTCTCAAGTGGATGATCTTTGAAGTACCTGACATTTCTGATTGTTGAAGGACCTGGTTCATCTTGATCTTGAGGATGTTGCTCTTGAGGAATTTGTTCTGGGGAATTTGATCTTGAGGATTTGATCATTCGGGTTATGTAGCAACCTATATTTTGAGAAAAATAAAAAATTTAAATAATAAATTAAAAACTCATCTAAAGGGATATTCAATGAAAAGAGTATTAAATAAAACCATTAAATGAAAAGAGTAATGGGCTTTGCTTAATGGATCCTCTAGAACTTATTGGGTCAAAAATATGAATTTACAAAGGGAGAATAATAAGAAAATACCCTAAATTCGGAGTTTAATTATCTCCTAATTGGAAAGGGGTTATTAAAGCAATAAAAATGGCAATTAGAGTGGGAATTGGATTCCTAAAACTACTCCATATAGTCTAGCATGAATTTAAATACTATCCTAACCCAATTAGAGATTGGAAAGCAAGAGAGGAAAGGTGGAGTTAGGAAATCTCGTAATTAAGAGAATTTGAGTAGTAGTAGGAATAGGAACTTGTTTTATATAAATACATCTCTTAAACCCTCTTGGCCGACCCTAGCTCGTTGCCAATGGTTTTTGGACGTGGAGAAGAGGCCAAGGAGGAGAGGTTCTCGTGGGGAGAAGGAGTTCTTGGAGCTTCTTCCTCGTTCTTGGAGTTCTAACCCCTAGAAGATAAATCGAGTCAATGGTAGGCATTTTCACGAGCAAAAACTCAATTAATCCATATGTAGGTTGTTCCATACACCAGGAACAAAATCCCTCTTGTTACACTCTTTTTCATCGAGCCAATCTTTTGTTCTTGATTTTAGATGATCTGCAAATATGATAACCCTGAGACATCATGTTTAATTCAAATCTCTATGTATACTTGATCCCATGCTACGAAATTTTTACTGTAGATACTTCATGTTGTTAGGGATCTTTTGCCCCTAAAAGCCCTAATTTCATCGAGCATGTTGATCGAATTTAATCGATCTCTCTCTCTGTGTCATGTTCTGAATAACTCATTCTTGCTCATGTTCAAACCCTGTATAAACCATGCTCTCTCTCTAATTCCTATTTACTGGAAGTACTCTCGCATGTCTAGTTCATTTGCATTCATGATTTTTCATCGTTTATACAATTAGTTACGATTTTCTAAACGACCCTGTAAAAATCTAATACTTCTGGACCGCAATCCAAGATAGAGCAGAACTCTATCACACTCAGTCCACGGACCCGAGAACGCGACGGCCCGACAGGTCGCGTTCTTAAGCCCGTCGCGAGGCCCCTTCTTGTCACGTTCAGAACGCGACAGGAGACCACGTCGCATTCTTGCCGCCATAGCAGACAGCCCTGTCGCAACCCGTACAGGACCCTGTCGCGTTCCATCATGGCCATGTTGCGACCCTTACATGGGTACGTCGTGTTCACAGGATTTTGCATGAAAACCCATAAAATTTGTTACTCTCACCTTCAATTTTTAACAGTTATACACGCAGTAAAAACACTTGTTTTAAAAAGGAGCTATATTGAATGCTTTAAAATACATATTCATGACTTATTTTCTGTCTATGATTTCTCTTACACATGCACACACATGAACCATCCATATATGGCTGAAATATGGCATACAATACCTCATAATGTATCTGGTAATTTATTGCAATAAAGTATATTAATTGCTCTATTTTGAAGGACTTGTATTTGTATCTTGCGTTGTTTTATACCGATATCGACGCTCCACTGTTCTAGAATTCCTCTAGAACGTCGAGCACTTGTTTCTATATTTACACTTTCTTGGCTTGGATGAACTCTCCGTCGGATACTCCTTCTGCCGGACTAGTGAGTCTTTGTTCAAGGCCTCCGTAAGTCTCCTCTGATCATGGATTCCCACATGGTCGACGAGCCGGTTGTACCCTAACACCTATTACACCCTTTAGGATCTATATGATCCAAACGACTATTAGAAATTTACTCTCGTCTTAAATCACGCCGAACCTCTGGACCTGTGCATAATAAGGCCAGTGGTAGGGTCGTGAGTTCCACCTGACTGCCAACACCATGTACACATGTTGTGCAACTGTTACTGTCACCTTGTTACTGGGAGAGTTACGTGCATTGTCCCTTAGCCCTCATCTATACTCTACTCGCTCATCTATTCACATTCACTCTACTATCTCGTCTATTCATCTAGTACTCTCATCTATTTCTTGGTACTCTATTTGGCCATTAAATTGATTGTCAACGATAAAAACATGACTATGCTATGCAACATTATAAGGGCCCGATCTGGTCCTTGGGAGGAGCACCTGAAAGGCTATAACTCGCGAGGGTCTAATGATCTGGGTAATGGCATACACCTAACGCATGAACATGCAAGATTCGATCTATGGCAATCAATTAATCAAACAGTCAATTATTGGTTTACTTGAAACTCGTGGTTGAAAGAATATCGACCAACACTTGCTATCTTGTTATACGGCCAATCCGATATCAAAACTTGTCGTGCTATACTCTCGTGCATTGTGCTATTGTCCCTCATTATCGTGTACCAGTATTTCTATATGTTTCTCGTTATTCTCTCTAGTTATCCTGCTTTATAAGACATTAATCACTTAAAGCATGCTTGATCCTGAGATTTAAGTCCTACTGGGCGTTATCGCTCACCCTGTGTTATTTGTCGTTGTGTTCTCAGGAGAGACCGAGGATGAACCATACACTCAAGAGGACGGGAATGACCTGGAGTGATGTCTTGAGTACCCTAGCGTCCTATTGCTATATTTAGCGTTGTATTAGTTAGGTTTGAAGTTAGTCTTTTACTTTCTTTCAATGTATTGGGCCCCATAGATTGGCTCTGATATTAGTGGTTGTAACTAGGCATTGGAATGTATAATGAATGAATTTG